>JAEKIV010000373.1:0-49177 GCA_016801325.1 Hypholoma fasciculare
TACTATTCGGGTCCGGGCGGCGCGTGGGGCCGTCTGACTCGCTTTTTGCGTTTGCTCTTGGTGGTCAGATGATGCACGGCGCGCTTGCGTCTGCCACTGGCCCGGTGTGCGTTTGCGTTTTTGCGTTTGCGTGCGATGTGCGATGTGCGCGGCGCCCAGCGCTGCGGGCGCATGTTCAGCGTGGGTGCGTCTGCGTCTGCGCTTGATGTGCGTGGGCGTGGACGAGGACGAGGGCGTGGGTGTGGGTTTGGCACTGGCACTGGCACCGGCAGCGCGTCTGCTGCGGCGCACCCTCCGGAATTGGGCGCACACGCGCACGGGCGTGGGCGCGCGGGTGCTGCTTTCGGCGCCGTGGCTCGACGTGCTTTGCACGGCGTGGGCGGACGGTTGCCTTGCGGGGCGCGCGGGGGTGCGTGATGCATCAGTGCGCAGCTGTTCGGTGGATGGATGGATGGGCTGGTGGGTTGGTGATCATCAGCGTCGTCGTCGTCACTATTGACGTCGGCGTCGTCGGCATGCTGGCGATCGTGCGTTCGTGTCAACGTACGGGGGCAGTGCGTGCGACGCCGTCCGTCCGTGCGTCCGTGTGGCCCAGTGCGATGCCGCCGCGCCGCGTATTTTTAGCGCGCCAGCTAGGCAGCGGTGGGAGCGTGGGCGCTGTGTTGGGCTTATCTTTATTTTTGGGTCGTCTGCGGGCTGCTGTTATTTTTCCATCTTTTGTTATTTTTATTCCTGGGGTGGCCGTGTGTCGTTTTTTTCTGTCTTCGGTGTTGGTGGGCAGGCTGGGCGCGGGGTTGTTGGCCCGCTGCGCTGGTGTGCGTGCACTCGTCTCATTCGCGGTGTCCTATTCTGCGCTGATGGGATGGGCTGTCCTGCAGTGCTGTGCGAGCGCGGATGCGGCCTATTTTTGTGTGGTGCGGTATTTTGGGCGCGTGCATGGGATGCGATGGGGTAGCCGGGTAGCCGGTGCGTGCTGTGCGCCTGTGTGCTTGGACAGCGAGCGCACTTTCAGGGTGCGCTCAGGGTGCGCTGCGCTGTGCGCCCCTGTCCGCGGCGCCCAGCCCACGCGAGAGGACTGCGCGCAGGTTCGCGGGGCGATCTGCACGTGGTTCTTCCTTTCCTTCCTCGTCCTGCGCTTCTTTCGTTGGATCCTTACCTTCCTTCTTTCGCTCGCTTTTACGCGCGCTTCCTTTCTGGTCCTTCTCTGTTTGGCGATGCTAGTGCTGGTGCTGCTGCGCGCGTGATGCCTGCCACCTTCGCGCGGGGGTTATTGGCAGGCGGATTTGGGCATGTGCTTGGATTTGGGAATGCGCTTGGATTTGGGAATAGGGCTGGATTTGGGAATCTGGTTGGATTGGGCGCTGATGCTGGTGGACGTGCCAGCTGGCGTGTGGGGTGTGTGCGCTGGCGCCGGCCGGTTGGCGTTGGGTCACCGGAAGGGGTGCGCCGCGGAGTACGGTTAGGTAATGCGCCTTCAACGCGCGCGCGAGGCGGAAGGTGCTGCCGTGCGTTCTGATGGAGCGCGCGCGACGCAGTTAGGCTTCTCGATGCGCATTTCTTTTACGTGCGCGCAGCGACAGGGCTTCTTTTCTATGCGCGTGCGCTGCATGCCTTGTTCGCTTTTCTGCTTTATTCGTCTTGTCCACTTTTTGTGCGCTTTTTTTTACGTTACGCTTTTTTTTTCTCCTGCTTGCCTCCATGGCGTCTTCGTCCCATTCACATTCGATAACGTCGTCTGCGAAACATCCGATGGAGCTTACGCTGACGCGCTCTACTTCTAGGATGGAGTTTGACTTTGATGCGATCGAGGAGGAGGATAGCCCGTTCCCTGAGGTCCGTGCTTCCGTGTCGAACATTGACGACCCCGACATGCCGGCGATGACCATCCGTATGTGGTTTGTCGGGCTGCTACTGTGCATGACGAGCAGGTAAGTTGTGGTCTCAGTATCATATTTTCTAGTGCTGATGATTGTGAAATAGTGCTCTGAACGTATTCTTTAACTTCCGTCAACCTGCGCCAACAATCGTGCCTCTCGCTCTCGTTCTCCTCTCTTACCCTTTCGGCAAATTCCTCGCGTTCTCGCTGCCCATCACGACGTACCGCATCCCGATGCCCAACCTCCCACGGCGCTGGTTCCCAGCGACACAACCATCGTTCGCACCCTGGCGCCTGTTCGTGAACCTCATGCTCCCGCTGACGTACCCGCGCGCGCTCGAGTTCTCGCTCAACCCAGGCCCATGGAACATCAAGGAACACGTGCTCGTGTTCATCATGGCGAACGTCGCGACGGGCTCGCCGTACGCCCTCAACGCGATCGTCGTGTCGAACAAGTACTACCAAATCGACATCGACTACTGGTTCTCGCTCACGCTCGTGCTCGCGACGCAGCTGACCGGCTTCGGCCTCGCGGGACTGTGCCGCCGTTTCCTCGTGTGGCCCGCGAGCATGGTGTGGCCGCAGAATCTCGTGGCGTGCACGCTGCTCAATACCCTCCATGCGGAAGACGACGACGACGGGATTGGGATGTACGGTGGGACGTACGAGCCGGGAGGCAAGGGCATGTCGAGGTATAGGTTTTACGTGATTACGACAGCCGCAAGCTTTGTGTTTTTCTTCCTACCCGGTGTGTTCTCTTTTTTATTAGTGGCTAGGATGGCTGGCTGACGATGCGCAGGATACTTGTTCGAGGCGCTCTCGGTGTTCTCGTTCATCTGCTGGGCGGCGCCGAACAATGTTCCGGTCAACCAGCTTTTCGGTGTTAGCACGGGCCTCGGCATGAGCGTGATAACCTTTGACTGGACGCAGATTAGCTGGATCGGCAGCCCGCTGATGGGTGAGTCGGACGTATGTCACGTCGTGGACGTGTGCTGATATGTGCATAGTGCCCTGGTGGGCCGAGGTACATGTGTTCATTGGCTTCGTGCTTTTCTTCTGGATCATGACACCCATCCTGTACTACACCAACGTAAGTCCACGCCCTCAGGTGTCCTGTGTGTGCTCATCATTTCGTGTTTGTAGTCGTGGGACCTCGCGTACTTCCCGATATCTGCAAACGAGCCATTCGACCGCTTCGGGAACACGTACAACGTGAGCCGCATCCTGATGATAAACGACACGTTCGACGCTGCGGCATACCAACGGTACTCTCCTCTGTACCTTCCCGCGACTTACGCTGTAACGTACCTGCTCGCATTCGCGTTGAGCACGTGCGTGATCGTGCACACGGGGCTGTATCACGGCAAGGCGCTCATCAATGGCCTGCGGAAGGTCCGCGTGGAGGCGGACGACATCCACGCGAAGCTCATGCGCAACTATCCCGAGGTGCCCGACTGGTGGTACCTGATTGCGTTCGGCGTGTTTTTCGCACTCGCGATCGTCACCGTTGAAGTTTGGCACACGGACGTGCCTGTGTGGGCGCTGCTGCTCAGCGTGATGTTGCCTGTGGTGTATGTGCTGCCGTCGGGTTTCATCTATGCAATGACGGGTCAGGGTGTGAGTAGCCTTTAATTTCTTTTACAATGAATTAGTACTGATTGGAGGACAGATTACGATCAACATCTTGGCGCAGATTATCCCGGGCACACTGCTGCCCGGTAAGCCGCTTGCGAACATGCTCTTCAAGGCATACTCGGTACAGACACTGTCCGCGGCGACGTCGTTCGTGCAGGACCTCAAGCTCGGGCACTACGTCAAGGTGCCGCCGCGCGCGACCTTCATCGGTACGTACCTCGTTCGTTTAAAAACCAAACGTAGCTGAGGAGTGTACGTTTGCAGTGCAAATGGTGTCTACTATCCTCGCGGCGTTCATCCAAGTCGGCGTCAAAGAATGGATCTTCCACAACGTGCCGGACATCTGTAATGCGAACCAGAAGTCTCAGCTGACGTGCCCGCACAACCAAGTGTTCTTCACCGCATCCGCGGTCTGGGGCCTCATCGGGCCGGCGAAACAGTTTGGGACTGGCTCGCTGTACCATCCGCACCTCTACGCGATCGTCGTCGGTGCGTTCCTGCCCGTACCGTTCTTCCTGTGGCAGCGGCGCTACCCGAGCTCGTGGGCGCGCTACGTGAGCACGCCGGTCATCCTCAACGGCGTGTCGTCGATCCCGCCTGCGACGGGAATTAACTATTCGTCGTGGTTCGCGGTCGGCTTCGTGTTCCAGTACCTCATCCGCAAACGCAATTTTGCGTGGTGGAGCAAGTTCAACTACGTGCTCAGCTCCGCACTGGACAGCGGAACAGTCATTGCGGTGATGGTCATCTTCTTCACGCTGCAGTTCCCGCGTGGCGGATCGATTAACGTGAATTGGTGGGGGAATCAGGTGTTCCAAGCAAGTGCGTTATTTTGTTGTGTGCATTGGATTGTGTTCCGCGTACTCATTGCTCGTCCCAGCTGCTGACTTTAATCGCAAGACTTTCCTGCCTATTCCACCTGGGGGCGTAACGTGGACGGGCTTCCCGCCAGCGACGGACAGCGCAGGCCAGCCGCTGACCACCGCGCCACTATGATCTCTGCCCAGTCCTGCTCTGTCTCCGGCCCACGCCCTGTAACGATCACGCTCATTGTCTCATGTCTGTATCCTCTAGACCAGCGCACCCCGCCCCATTCACACCCACCGCCTGCCTACACCACCAAAAGCGAATCAGGGCGCTGCCGCCCGTGTACCATCTCACTTCATCTTAACCCATACACCCCTACCCTACTTTTGCGCAAACTAAACGCAGCCTGTGCAGCACCATCCCCCCTTGTATTCGGCTGCTGTTCCGCCGATATCCGTGTCCTGCATACCCCGCTATGTATCCCAGACTATATCCCGCCCTTGTCGAGGGGCGCCCGACTGGTGCCGCTGGCACCGCGTCTGCAGCCGGTGCTAGGCCGGCGCTGTGATAACACATCTTCGATATACATAAATTCACAACCGCAAGACGACGAAGCTCCGATTCGTAGAGGCTGACATACGCTCTCGTTGCCTCGTGCTGGAGCGGCGACGCGCCTCCATTTGCATTACGTCCGGTTTTCCTTATACTTCTGCAGCTCCGCCGGCGCCCCCACCCATTTTTAACCTGAAGTGCCCCCGTGGCGCAATATCCATGTGTGTAACTCTATTAGGCGCTCATTTTTGGATTATTCCCTTCGCCCTTCCGCATCTCGAGGTCACCACATTTTGCAGGATCTCCGACTTCGATTCTCGTTTGTTTATTCTCCCCGCCAAGGACCATGGGGCGCTATCTCTTTCTTTATTTTTTTTTCTGGCTTGCGATATACAGCAGTAGATATATTTCCCATTTTAAATGTCTCTATTTTCCGTGCCTCCTATGCGCGCCTGCTTGCACGCGATCGACTCAGAACGGATGTTTGGTATTACTATCTACGTACATAGCATTCCGTATAAGTGAATAAAAGATTCGTATCTTCTTCGTAAGGCTCGCCAGATTTACATCCGGTTTCATCGGGAGTGATTGTGCCAAGCTCCTCGAAATGGCCACATTCAAGTGGCGCCTTCAGCGCGAGCAACTGCATTTGGGACGCGGTCCGCAGGCCTCATGAGGCCTCATGCAGTGGAACATTGCGCTATTTATATGGGAAGATGTAACTAGGCGACCAATAGGATATTGGGAATAGCAGCAGGTAGCCGAGGAGAATTGATCCGTCGCGGATTTTTGGGCGGTCCCCGACCTACATACTGTAACCGGATCACTGGAACTGCGTTCGCTTGCAGATCCTGTGTATGCACTTTAGCAGATCTGTATATACTTGTTCGAGCCCACAATTTTCTATGCGCATACTACGTGGAACTAATGTCTGTCGTAGTTTCACCGCCGTAGACGGCTGTCATAAGCCGTTGAATTGCAGATGACTATTCCATTGATAGCTCGGTCAGAAATGTCAAGCAAACGTACCATCAGCATAAACACGACTGGCAGCTGGCCGGCTCCCGAGCGGTAAAAAGTTGCTCGAAAACGTAATAGGTATATTTATTTCCTTGGCTCCCACATTACCGCAAAAAAAATGAGCACCTTGAGGCGCCTTGGATACAAAGGGGATCTGAGGGGATGCTAGGGGATGCAAACTTAATCCCGTAAGTTGTATCTCCCGCCGAAAATTGGAATTTCGCTACGGTCAATGGCAACATTAGCACCAACCCTGACAAGCCTTTTGCCGTGTGTATGACACAGTGTATTCGAGGCCTAGCAGGGCCTAGCGAGGCCCTCGCTGCCGCCCCTCCCGAGCTGTCACGGCAACCACTGCCAGAGGGAGTCATTTGTCGGGGCTAATATGCGTCCGTGCGTAGTAGACCTTGAAGGAGTTATTACATGCGCTTATTTAGGCATGCCGGCTAAGTGTTGAGCTGTGTTCTCAATGTGTTCTACTTTTTTGAATTGAACGCCTCTTCCAGCCACCTCTCCCAAATGGAAGGCGTGTGCCTCGCATGTTGCCTTATCCAAACTTTTGCAGGAAATTCCCCGTGGGGGAGCGAATAAAATTTGTTTGTGGCGAGACATTGTTAAACATCAGAATTTGAACGTCCCTTTAGCCGTACGGCGAGGCGCGGTGGAGGTGCTCTTTGCTGGTTCGGACTATTCAGTAATCTAATGAAATTTACGTGAAACACGTGAGGATAAATCCGAATTTCGAAAGTGATACGAGGTCACTTGAAAAGTATACCTCGAAATTATTTGGATCCAGTATGGCCCGGCGCTTGAGGTTAGATGGTAAAAATTTCGAAAGGAGTTCAGTGGTCAGGAAATGGGTACCTTTGAAAGTTCCAGAGTATGTGTAGCGGGGGTTGCCGGTGCGCTTCGAGCACAGTCATATGTGGTACAGAAAATAAGAGAAAATATGTATACCTATTAGAATAATTCTGTTAGAATAATTCCGAGAATTGATATCGATTATTAATTTCGTGGTACATACGCCAAGTGTGTTCTAGATCCCATGGTATCAACCGCGACGCCAGCCGATATGAAGTGACAATATTCTTCTCGCCTTGAGCTTGGGAATAATAGCTCTTTACTGGGTAATGGAGTCCAGAAAATAACACTTGAAGCGTCATGGAGCAAGTGCAACTATGCGACGGCCACAACTGCGTCTACAAATAGCATACAACCGCAGGGGTCTGGCAGGATATCCTGGAATTAAGTTGGTTGAGGAGGCCGCGCGGAGGCCCAGCCACGTCCTGCCGTACCTCATGGCCGAGCTTATTTACTTGCATTCGCGGTAGGCTGTAGCTCCAATATATCGAAAATATCCCAGATTCTCAACACTTTTAGCCCAGAACCCGCCGCGAACTTAGAATGTTGGTAGCTGCATGAAGCTTTAGTCCCGCCAAGTGTTAGTCAACAACTGCACGCAAACTGCACGATGACTATTCTCCAATGCCAAATTCCGCCGGCTGCATCCTGAACAGGAAATGGGTGAATAATACATGATTTAATCGGGGACTCGCACACGTGAGCTAAGAGCCGTCTTCATTGGACTCGAATATTTGTGCAGACCGCCATCTGCTCTCCTGCCAGTGCAACAATTCTGCATACAGAGTCTCCTACGTACGCGTGTGAAGGCAAGCTAAGCTGCTATTGAGTTCTGCATACCAAATTTTATTCGTATTATTAGCACGCATGGCGGCGCGGTCACGGTGCAACATACGGATCTCGCGCAGCTGAGCGCCCACTTAGTCCCTCTCTACGCCGGCAGGATCGGTTTTTCATTTCTTCATTTCTTGTCTGTGCTGGAGGAGAATTCCTGGATGTTGAGACCGCTACGATCGTACCATGGCCCCGGCTGGTCTGGTTGAGTGGCGACGCGTGCCCTACGCGTATGTATTAATTAGAGTTGCATTGCATCCGTGGTGCCCTCCAGCAGGGTCTTTCGCCGAGTACGATCAAATGCATAGATGAGAAAGTGGAGGCTTATGAATGGAAAATAAAGTCGTCATAGGCTGGAAACATGTTGAAGTGACGGGAATATCAGAAGTAAAATAATGCCGCAAACCTAGCTCAACGAGGAATCTAAACCCTTTGATGCCAACACAAACAGAAGTGTCACCTTCAAAGGACATTTCAATGAACCCTTTGAACGAATGATCTTTGAAGACGAAGCAACAAGCACGGTCTGACGACAAAATATTGCATCAATTTAACATAAATTGAATATTTTGGACAGAATCTGGCACGTTGCTTTGCGTCAAACAGGTAATAACCAGGGACCGATCAGGAAATTGCATCATAGAAAATTTGTGCCACACCGTTTCATCCGAGCCGCCGCTGTCTAATATATTGGCCGCTGCGCTGCACCGGGGTGTTACTAAGGTGCCAGGCTCAGGGATTGTATGAATGTCGGCAGAGTGATGTCGGCTGCGGCGCTTTGCTTTACCCACTTCTACGCGTTTATCGCCTTGCAATTTTTTGACAGGTTCGTGACGGCCACAAAGGATATATACCCAGGCCTTCTGGACTTCTTCCCAAATTTCCTTCCCCTCTCGTTGTCTGCAATCTCTCCCGTCGACCGAGCATCCACACACCCAATCCTCACCTTTGACACCGTCTTGACAAATTATATGGCCCATAGATACAAAGTGAGAGTTAAGCAGTCTTAACACGGTGAACATACTGACACGCAGTGGAGCTCGGCGAGAATGTACGCCTCACAAACCGCGGACTAGAACGACTACGGGCGATATTCGGGAACATCACGGGGGCAGACGACGCGTGGACAGTCATCGGGCACACCACCTCCGCCGTGCGCGTGCATCCCCTTTCTTGTCGCGCGATGCACTAACTGACTTGCAGATTTTCCCAACATACACGCTCAAGAGCCGGCTGGGCACGCAGTACCAGGGCATCGACGAGGAGTACATTGAGCGGTACGTGTTTTTTGCCTCGTGTACTGGTGGTGTTGATCATGCTGACGTGTATGCTGTCGGTAGTATCCCTCACTAGCACCTGCCAGCGTGTTATGACAGGTCGGTCGAGCATGGTGAATGGAGAACGAGAGACAGGGGCGATCATCAACTAATAACGGCGTCCGAAAGACGGCGGCCGGGCGCTTAATTCCCAAATGGCAGGCCCACTAATGGGTCTTTAATTTCGAGGACACTTCTCTCATAAGCCTAATGTGTAACATATATCGTACTAACTCCTATTAATCATACTTACAGTAATTCTGAAAGCTTTTCCTTCTCCCACTTGTTGTGGTTACCTCTCGTTTGTTATCCAAGTATTTCGTAACTGTTTTGTTTGAATTTTGTGCAAATTTGTGTCAACTTTAATTCATTTGGAACCCTTACGCCAACGAGATTCAAAAATGTTTTGTGACAATTTTCCGTCGGAATTGAGAGTACACGAGGCGGATTGTGCACTTACATACGGTGTACGTTACTCAATATATCATATCGCCTTGGTAGCTCTTGGTCGTGAACGGAACGCGAGGCAGATCCGTATCCGCCGGAACAGAAGGTTCCGCGAAAACGCCGTTTTCGCGTTTTCGGACTCCGGCTTCCAGTTTCCGGGAAAATATACAGTAGCAAGCGGAGTAGCACCGCCACCAGTCACGTTTCCATAGGAGAAACGCGTCGTCCTGCTTGCCACAAACCTCTATCCACGATGGTAAGAGTTTCGCCTTTCGCATCCAATGCCAGACTAACAAAAACTCTGCAGCTGCCATTGTCTCTTCTCACAGCAGCACAAAACAAGCCCATGGTCAGTGTTTGAGGCAAAAAAGTGGTAATCTAGCTGATTTTTGTCTGCAGCTTGTCGAGCTCAAGAATGGCGAAACGCTGAACGGGCACCTGGTTAACTGCGACAACTTCATGAACATCACACTGCGGGAAGTGTACCAGACAAACCCGGATGGAGACCGCTTCTGGAAGCTGAAGGAATGTTACATTCGAGGAAGCACCGTGCGTTTCGTCTCGTCATGCTCTGCAGCCGTATCTAACGCTCGCGGTGGCCCAATTCTGACCGTATTTTTTTCTTTTTTCCCCAGATCAAATACCTAAGAGTACCAGATATTCTGTTAGACACGGTGAAGGAGGAACAAAACAGAGCACGCGACGTTGGACGAAACTCACGCGGAGGTCATATCGGCGGTTTGTTAGACCTTTCTTTCCTTTTTTTCATCGCTGACTCGGATCTCGTTGTTCAGGGCGAGGAGGTTCCAGAGGTACAGTCTTATATCTATATTTTGACAGCTTTTGGCCCACTAAGCGCCCACTCTCCAGCACGTGGAACACGGGGAGGACCTATGCGAGGAGGGAGGGGGCGTGGACGAGGGGCATAGCGGCAGGAGGGCTTTCTATGCTCCCTCCCATACCATACAGAGCCATCTACTTCCGCTCGCTGAGGTTAATCATCACGCTAAGTACTATATCCACATCATTCTGTAGACCCCCGCTATCAGTTGTATAAAAGAATCATTGCCCACAGAGATTGCACGCGACGTCCTTCAATCATCATTCCAGAACCCTTCCGAGTCACGATTTGCGGGCAGCGCATTCGCACACGCCAGCAAAACTTAATATTATGAAACCCCCGCGAAGTGTTTTTCTCATTTGTCAACTTTAGAACCTCGTGAATCAATTCGAACACCTTCAGAGCGGAGACTTTTCGTGCGGTTCGGTGACTTTTCTTCCTTCGCATTCTATGTGCTACTGATGTAAGGGTTTTTGCTGACAGCCTGAGTATCGTTTGCCGGACATTTCGGGAGTGCGTTATGTGAATTGCCAATCATTCATCTGATTAATCCACCGCGGCATATATACGGTGCACACACTTGAACCTGAGCCTAGAATCATCAGAATCAACACGCTCCTGAAGGCGGCGATCCCGGTCTTTCTCTTTATTCTCGCATTCGGCTACGAAGTCGAAGCGAAGGTCCTGCCCGAGAGGCCCATGACGTGATAATTTCTTTTGGAAGATTATCAATTACTGAGAGATTCACAGCCCCTTTCGGTGGAGTGCATATCAGTCAAACCCTGTCGAACCTCTAACTTTGGTGTAATCGCTGGCCATCTAGCAAATACAAACCGTGCCAACAAAATTAGATATGCCCAATCCTATAGAGCACACAGCCGATTTCATATGGGCCGCACGCCGGATCAGAGATGCTCGGTGTGTTCGGGCAACGTTTTCGCCCAGTGTGTCCTAGAGTGGGCTTATTTAGATCCGTATATAAAACAGCAAACGCCGCAACTATACGCCCACCGCGATTTGATTTCCTTGGTGCAGTGACCATGCCTGCTCTGAATGTGCACCGCGCCGCATACGGCGCGCCCTTTTATGAGCTCCCCGTTGACATCCTTCCACTCGTCTTGGCACAGCTTGACGCCCCGCGAGATTGGCACGCGTGCACACTAGTCAATAGACTATTCTGTCGTTTGGCGACGCCGTTTTTGTACCGCACGCTGGATTCGAGGGTTATATCCAGAGTGAGTCCGAGACTTTTTCGAAAATATTGTGGCTGCTAATCAATCCAGACTTTTCGATATCATCCATCATTTACTCTTATTGCGCGGCCGATGCTTGCACGATATGTACGCCATGTTACTGAAACGAGTCAGTCTCCCAAATGTACAGATTCGTATTTGGCTAAATATGTGTCAGGTACAATACATGGCGTCATGCTCGACTACTACCCAGACATAATCGAGAACACACTTGCTGCACTGGCGCTTTGCTCCAATTTGCGCTCGCTGACGTGGATTGAAGAAGATGCCTCCGCCCCGGCAAATCTCCCCGCGCTGCTCGACACCGTGCGCACGCTACCCCTGTGCGCGCTCACGATCCGCACGCACAGTGACATTGGGGCGGAAGCGTGGGCGCAGATCATGGCGCTCGAAGGAATTAGACACATCGCGCTCTGGTGCATGGACGGCCCACCGCGCACATTACATGGGAAAACCGCGCCTCTCGGGACGACGCTCACACACCTTGAGCTCGGCGTCAGCGCATTCGCCTATCACCCCTCCGAACGTGAGTGTCTGCCTTTCCCTTTACCGTTTTAATGCGTGCATATCACCAACGGAGACAGCGCTGCTTCGGTGTGCGTGTGATACTCCGTGTTGCAGTGTTTGCGCTGTTTCCCTTGCTACAGTCCCTTCGTCTGAAGGGTGCGCATGCCGACATGCTTCCTGCGATTCTCGCGTGCCTCCCTAACCTCCATACGCTCGACACTGAGTATCTTGCCGGCGCCCCAGCTGTTCAAAGACACCGCCAGTCACTCAGCGCTTCCTCTGCTGTTAAGTCGCAAAAAGTAATCTCTCCACACGAAGCCCTTCGCCACCTGACGGTGAGAACAAACTCAATGAACACGCTTGGCTTGCAACACCTCTGGACGTGGATCTGCGAAGGGCTTGTCCCATATTCTGGACTCGAAACGTTCTGTCTTCATGCGTTCGCGTATTCGTTTGCATACGCAACACCGCCGAATACGCCGCCCCCCAGCCGCCGCTCGAGCGCGGGAACAGAGAGCGACATGGGTTTCGACGTGGATCGTGGCCCGCACGCGCTGCTTGTGGACGATGGCGTAGGCCCTGGCATCCCACGGCGCTTCTTGCTCGACTTAGGCGCGCGCCACGGCGCGACGCTAACCGCGCTGGAACTCGGCGACGCGCCACTAACGCTTGCCGACGTGCGCTGTGTGTGTGCGCTCTTCACGCGGCTTGCGGTGCTCCGCTGCGCGGTCGCGTGCGCAGACGTGGTGCGTGCGCAGTAATCTTCTCGTAGAGTCCTGAACAAATACCGCAGAAAGGGCTCGCTGATTGCGGCCATTGCGCCTGCGTCGCAGCTTACTACGCTTTCCTTGAAGGTGCGCTGGTTAACGCACGTCAGTGGCGGTATCGACGCAGACGCAGAGGAGCGATTTACGCTCGCTGATGCGCGGCGTATGATGGCTCATAGCTCGGGGAGCAAGTTGCGTATGATCAGCGTCGGGCGCGTACAGTACATGGTGCGCTAAGGAGAGTCCTTGAAGTCAAAGAATATAGCTGATGAATACTTTTCTTTCCTACAGGGGAGATGGGAGCCGAAGAAGAGTAGTTCACAGTTGCACGATGAGGATACGGAGGCGAGCAGTGTTATGGAGTTCGTGGTATCTGTAGGGGTTGTAGACGACAGGTGGAAGACATGAAGAGAATACGGCGTACGCTGAATAATAGTAGTACTATCTGGGCATTTATCTGAGCCGCCGCAGACTCGGAATACACCCTCGTTATGCAAATTTGTCAAGAGAGAACGGCTCCTTATTCCGGCCGGGGCCCGTGTCGTGTGGACAAGCACTCCCTTATAAGACAATAATAATCCCTTGTGATGTCGATGGAATTTAGCTAAATTTTCAACTTGAAGCTCCTTAAACTCACTCTGTTCAGCTCGAGGAGGGAATTTCTGTGTACCATTCATTCACCTATACTCAGCTTTGAGCACAATTGCAACAGGAACTTGATTGGGCATACTGTTTCATGCATGTCTTATGTTATCTAACATTGGAGCGCAGCGACACACGCAAATAGCACAACTCTTCCGTCTCTCACACAGGGAAGAGCATGGGCACATAAATAGCAGAGAAACCAACGTTTTTCGGACAACCCATGGCTTCTACACCTTTCCTTGACGTGCTCTCACAGAGCAGCCATTTCTCTTCTGGAGTGCTCGTCACCTACGGCACCTCTGCGGCCCTCGTTATTCTCGCATGTTTCATCTACTATACCGCCACCCCCAGTAGCAAAGGCTCAATAAGGACGCTCGGCGGGTTCCCAGTGCTTACCGCCTGGACATTCTTCACCCGGCGGTATGACTTCCTATGGGACAACTTTAAGAAAAACGCTGCGCCGCACTTCAAGTTCAACGTGCTTCATGTACGTACTCCCCAGTCTATTACTACTGCACGATGCTCGCTCTGATCATGAATGTATAGCACCAAGTCGTTGCTCTACGCGGAGAAGAGGCTCGTCGGGCGTTCTTCGACTCGAAGAGCCTCAACTTCACGGAAGGATACAAAATTTTACTTGGTGCTGTATGCCGTTTACGTTTCATTTGAAAGAAAGGTGCTCAATTTTTTGATGCAGTCTCCTTCCCTCAACGACATAAACGTCCAGTCAAACGCGGAAGAAGGTACATGGTTCAACAAACAAATCGCCATGTTGTTCACAAATAAGCAACGGCTCACGGACAGTAAGTTGCCCACGTAATATTGAGAACTGACATTCTATAATTATGTAAAATGATATATACCAGATATTCCAGTTCTGTTTGAGGACATCGACAGGCGTATGGGAATGTGGGGAAAAGAAGGCAAAATCGACCCATTTAAGAGCATATATGATGTATGTCGAATTTATGACCGTCGGCAATAGCCTACTGACATGTGTACTTTTTCCAAAGCTCGTGTTTCAAATGACAGTTCGCATGGCGAGCTGCGACGAACTTGCGAGAAACACAGAGGAGATAGAGAAGATTCAAGAACTCTATTGGACACTCGAAAAAAGCGCAACACCGATTGCGCTTCTTCTCCCATGGTTTCCAGGTCGCGCCAAGAAGGCAAAAGAGGTGGCCACCCGAGAGCTCTATATGAAGTTCAACCACTATGTCGATCTTAGAAGAGAAGCCAAAGTCCCGACGACTGATGCGATTGATATTCTCATTGGACAAGGACATTCGAATCCAGACATAATACAAGTGGGTTGAAGTTCTCTCGCTCGCCAAAACCTCAGATATTGAAATAGTAAGCAGTTCATCCTCGGTGTTATCTTTGCGGGCGTCATCAATACAGGAATCCAGTGTAAGAGCCCCGCATTTTTTCCGACACGCAAGTGCTGACACCCCGGTGGCTCTATCACAGCCTGTTGGGCGCTTCTTTTCCTGGGAACTAATCCAGAATGGCGGGTCAAAGTTAAAGCTGAAGTCGATAGCATGCTTGATAAACACACCAACGCCACGTCGGGTGAGCCACTGCACAAGCGTCTGTCCTCAGTTCCCGCCTCCGTTTGGGAAGAAGAGATGCCCGTCATGGATCTCGTCATCCGCGAGACGTTACGTGTTGTCTTCACCTCGACCCTACTGCGCCGCAATGTCGTCGAGGACATAACCGTTTCCGGTGGGGTTATCAGACCGGGCGATTTCATTGCGTACAACACCGCCGATGTACACCAAGATCCAGATATTTATACCAATGCGGACCAGTTTGACCCAGGACGCTTCCTGCCCGGACGCGAAGAAGATAAGAAATCAACATTCGCGTTTCTCGGATGGGGTGTGGGTAAGTTTGATATAATTATGTGCCGTATTTTGCGTGAAAAGCTGACAGTATTCACTAGGACGCCATCCGTGCACCGGGATGAAGGTAGCCAAGCTTGAAATTAAACTCATCGTAGTGATGATGCTTGCAGCATATGATTTTGATGTGGTTGATTCCACTGGTCGAGCACCAAAAAGTCTACCTAAGCACGACCGAAACGACATACACCAGGTATTTACCACATATTTCCTTTCGCAGCCAAAAGAGCTGATTCCCTGGCACTTGTAATAGGCTAGGCCACTTGGAGAGCACGTCTATTTAAAATTAAAGAGGGTAGTCGAGTAATTGAAATGGCCCATGTACACAATTTTGAAGTTTTTGAGGAAAGCGGTAGAAGTCTAAATTTGCCAATGATATTGTTGCCAAACCTCGAAGACATGCTCCAGAGCGCAGAATATATTGCATTGAACCATATTTGTCAACACGAGAGAGATAACAACGGCTGCACCTCTTTTTCTATCAAACACGAGAGGCCTGTTTACTGAGATTGCGGCAGAACTCAACAAAGCGAGGTTCGAAGGCCCCACTGTGGCAAGTGATGAAGTTCTGTTCGGTTCAATCCAGGCATCTTCGGTGACTATCAAGCTTCTCACACAGATAAAGAACTCACATCGTAGTACCAACTGTCATCATCGGCAAATTGGGGCAACGCGTTGCTCGGTGCGCTGATTGGAACTTTGGGTCGCTAGAAAGGCCGTCAAGCCACCATACGACGTCCGAAGTGAAAAAAATGCCTACATGAGGAACAATTGTATGAGTCTCTCGAAGACAGATCTTGTGTCGCTTCAGCGCCGCATCCAGTCCTTGCTTCCTCAAGAACTTCAAAAATTGTTTCGAGTTGTCATAGTAGTTGTCGAGAAAGGGAAGTATGCAGGCGAATGATATCTGCGCGGCTTGTGGAGTCGAATTATCTTGTTTCTAGTTCAAAAACGGGCGTATTTATGAGGGTACTGGAAACAATTATGAACGAATGAGGCCACCTACATATCGGCCGCTCTGAGTGATACGCCCCATCGCATCCGCGACCTGCGCGTCGCTCGCACCGGAGATCTGGCCATCAAGCTGCAAACAAAACCAGTTTATAAAATACCCAAGAAGCACCGCGTGCTTCGTATCCGCCAGGAGGGCGGACCAATGCTCGAGCACGCGAGAGAGCCCGACGTAGTTGGAATCGAGGATGTTGGACACGTGGATTCTGTGGAACTTGATCGAGGGGGGTATACCGTGCCGAGCAAGGCTTCCTTGTCTGATAGCGATTGAAAGTGCCGTGGCGTCGAGGCTGCAGAGCGTGATGGAGATCTTGAGCGTGCGCAGGCGATGTACGAACGCGCGCAGCTGGTCCTTAAGATAGAAGTAGAGACAGCCGTAAATGTCTTCCTCCGGCGTGCCGTGCTGCTTCCCCACCGCTCTGACATCCTTCATCCTGTAAAGTTTGTAAGAAAAAAAATGGACGTTATATGTAAAACACGACCCGGACGCACTGCCAGCCGTGCAAGGGATCCGCGAAGTCGCTTTGGAGCCACTGCAAATAGGGGGAAAACAGCGATTGATTCGGCGTATCGAAGTGCGCGTCAGCCGCTCCAAATGGTAAAACAATGCCAAATCGCCTGTACTCCTGAAGTGCCATGCGATGCGAAGGACGCAGTCCTTGATACATCCTGTCACGCAGGTCCTGTTTCTCCGGTTTTTGGCGGGCCCAGTCGTACGCCGTCTGATAGTCCTCTAGATTATTCGTCGGAGTGAGCATATGGGCAAGGAAAGGCGTAACACTCTCGACGTTGGTGCAAGACAACGAAGAACGAGGGCCAAGCGGAGCGGATAAGCTTTCAGTATCCTTGTCCACAAGAGTTGTCAGACACTTGTGTACGATGGCAGAGATACGCGTCCCGTATTCCGCAGGGAAGAAGACGGAGTACCAGAAGTGCAGCGCAATGTCAGCCGCGAGGTTTTCGTCTGGGATCATTCCGAGCACGAGAAGAAGCACCAAGTTTCGGCTCACGACTTCTGGGGCGCTGTCGTTGATGACCAGCTTCAAGTCTCCACAGAAGTCGGGTGGGAGATTGTTGACGGTGAGGACCACATGGCGCAGGTCTCCAGATGCTGATATACGGCAATATACCATTCGGTTGAGCGCTGTCAATTGGGTATATCACGCACGACCTACCTGGAAAAGCCAAATTGAGACCAAGTTTGAGGTCGTTTTCGTTGTGCGATAATCTGACTACGTCGACTGCGGGTGAATTACCCCAGCTAAATGCGTTTAAATAATTAATGCGAGAAGAAAAAACTTGGGCGCAGAAAGAAAGAACCCACAGAAACACAGTAGGAGGGTCCGGCACGTATCGCCACGGTTTGTCGGGGTTGAACGGCCCGAGATTCGCTGCGTCGATGAATGAAGGCATCCGATTGTCACGAGTCCACGCTGGGGTCCACTTCTTGGATCGCATAGGGTGTTTACAGTCTTTTATTTGGGTGTTAGTGAGACACACTGCAAATACCAAAGAATGTATGCGATAATCTCACCGGCCTTATGCACCCTCCAATGTTTCTTCTGACATTCCTAGGTGTCCGCAGACCGCCAATAAGCGAGTCTTCGAGCCTCAGCGAATAAATACCCAAAACTTTACCTTCGAGCAATAAGAAACCAGCCTGCATTCGCTGCACGCCATCTTCCCGGCCCCAGCGCACGCTGCGTGCGTCGCACCATCGACATTGGCGCACGGATGGTTTTTCAGCAGGAGAAAGGCGCCGTCGTACGGAGCCTCGATCACGGTGTCCATGATTTCACTGTAATTAGCGTCTGGCGGGACCTGGATGCCTGGGGGGAGAGGCAAGGTTCCGAATCCCTGCGCCGTCCCGGGCGCGACGCCCTCGCAAGTCGCGGAGAACGAAGGAAGCATTCCCGCCGCCGAGCCACGGCGCAAGCTGGCCAGATACAGATCTTCAGCGTATTGTTCCTCGGCCTCTTCTCTGAGTGTCGCGAGGAGCATGGGGGAGAGCCAACGCCAGTCCAAGATGCCATCCATTGGGAGTACTCAGCGATTGGGGTAGTGATTGCTAGAAGATGCGGATGCGAAAACGCCTTGGCGGAGGTGATGACTTTATACACAAGAGGGTCAACCACAGCGGCCTTGGCCTTGTTGCACAGTATAACACGAGTCTTGGATCGGATCAGAGAAGGCGAAAGTGTCTGTAGTTATGAATCGTTTGTCGAAGCCACCGCAACACAGGAGAGGGTATGTAGCAAAAGATTTTGGCGAATCATGCAAGATGTCTTCGATTTTTATCGATATGATCCTGTGAAGTTGATTTGGCACGCATCCGCGTCATGGCCTGGTCGTTTTATGTAAGAAATGCCTTACCCTGAAAAAGGCTGACTGGATCTGCATGTACAGTTTTATTGCCACATTGGATCTAAAAAGCTCACATGCTCTTTAACCGCACTATGTCGTAGTATACCCCATGCAAGAAATCCCTGTAGCGTTCAGTCATCCATCGGTTCTCCGTGCTTAAGCCATTAATGGCGATACTTGCTTCCGGCATTCCATGGTGCTGCCGACACCGGGACACGGCAAGCTGAGCCACAAAGTCGTAGGCTCAGATAAGATAAAATCCCGTTCGTGAAAAGTCGTAGAGCATTCCGTCCAGTCCTCCGGGAAAGCTATATCTTTAGGTAAATTATTAAATAAGCATCGCGCGAGAGGGTGAATCACCTACCGAGCAATTCACTTCAGCAGACCGCAGTTGGATAATTGCACAGATGCGTGTTTATCGCATGATGATCAGGAGGCGCCTCGGAGAAAGCAATGTTGTCGATAACCATGTTTGGGATGGAACGAGCGTCATAGAAGGCCTATTCCCCGATGGAGAGAGGACCAATTGACTAACGATATGGCCATGGTAACAGCCTATACAGACAGGATGTTGCACCGAAAGAGGAAAAGCAAATGTCGTTGGCCACAAACCATTGAATATGCTGCGCGCGATCAGCCGGCATCGTTTCAGAACGACGCAATTGAGCACTGCGCCGAACATTCAAGCGCAGTAACGCGTCCCTGCGCGCCTCCATGACATTTGCCGATATCGTGCGTCGAATGAGCGTCAAAAGGCGCCAAACGGAGCCCGGCGGAGTAAAGATCATTGGCTTCGTACGGTGTTAAAGCCGTCGAATTAAAGGAATGGTGTGTTTTACGGGAAATTGTGACGTTGGCGTTTTGCGATGGGGATATGTGGGCTCCACGCACTGAAGTGGGGGTTAGGCGTGAATATATAGCATTGCGCTGGCGATGTGCAGAGTATGATTAGCTTAGACATGAATTAAACAAGTAGACTCACCCGATCTCCAGCCTATGTGAATATCCAAATAAAAAAGCGCGCGGGATGTACAATTCGGGGGCGGGAGATATGATCTAGAAGTTCCTCTACATCGGTCGCGATCCTGAACCTTTGCGTCTCATTCCCGAGTTCCCGAGGCAGCGCACTAAGTCGGGGAAATAGAATGAGTTGTTTCAGGGCGAGTAACGTCGGAGAGGGAAAAGATGATGATAGAAGAGAGGCGGTTTTCCGATGTTCGAAAGGTAACCGGACCACCATGGTATATACTTGGCGGATCTATTGGGGGCGGCAGGGCGTGTTCGATGCGCATGGTATCCTTAGAGCTGTCTACTTTTGTCAGCTTCAAGGAGCATGAATAATAGTTCGAAATGAAAGACTCACTTCCGTGAGATGCAGCGCACACGATGCTGAGGACCCACCCTCGAGTGCCGTAGTCAGGTCACGGCTACCTTCGACGCGTTAGAGTCCGTCCGAGCCAAGCGCATTCACTAATACCGCACGGGGCTACGGAAAGGCATGTAGGCGGTACACTGGAGTCTCACGGCCGCAAATGGGGAGATCGAAGATTTGCCAACGCTGGCGCGTGTCGCGGTCGTGGAGCCACGCAAATTTGCGCTGGGGCCAATTCGCCTTGCATGTCGTCAGGCTCAGCGCTCAGCGGCGTACGAAAACTCCGCGTGTGCTTGAGAATGAGATTAGGCGTGAATACATGACACTGCGCTGGCGATAATCAAAGTGCGAATAACTTACAGGTGACGGGAGGCGGGCATGGACTAGGTTCATTTGAGGCAAGACTTTCTCCAGAATCCGGAGGTGGAAGAAATGACCGATAGGTTGAGTACCATCGCTCTCGACCCATAGGAAAATCCTCGTCTTTCAGTTCGAGCCAGCACGCTAAGTGGGGGGCCAGAGTGATTCTCAAGAGCGAGTAAATTACAGGGGGGATGGGGCGCTGCATGAGGGGAAGCAGCCGTCCGATATTCGAAAGCTACTATTCATTGTGGTATGTTCTTGGTGGATGCGTCGAGGACGGTGGGCCGTGGTCGGCGGGGATGTCGTCACTAGAATTTTCCCCTAGAATTGTCGCAATTCGTTAGTTTTTGGGAGTAGAGGAGCAACGACACGAAAGGAAAGACGCACCTGCGTTACATATAGATGGTGAAGCTGAGGATCCACCACCGAGTGCTGCAGTGATGGCATAATACCGCGGATGCGGTCGCGGTCAACTCGAGGCTCGAGCTGAGATAAATGTCCTAGGCAAGGAGCCTCGGAAAGCCATATTAACGATGCGGTCTGATACGGCAAGACACCGACGCTAGCCACTCGAATACGTCCGAATATTTGGCATCGCTGTACTCCGCCGTAGCCGTTACATCGTCCAAATATCCTCCGTGCTCAGATTCACTTTGCATGTCGTCGAGCGCGGCATGCTCGTTGTTATCCCGGGCCTATTTCACGCACGTACACTTCGCGATGCTCACTCGAGGAGCCTGAGATGAGGTGCTTGAAGATGGGCGTACGAGCAGGGGCCAAGTGGCAAGACTATTCACGTTGTAACAACCTGTTCACCAAATAGAGTTCGTGGGGTGTTCTCTCTGGGTGTGGCGAGGGTGTATAGAGCTTATATATGACCTGTGGAGGAGGAAGCGCGTAGTAGGAGAGGAAATGCAGGCAAATTGGGAATGTGGTGGTGAAAGTCGAATGAAAGTCTGGTAGGTGCGGCACTGCCACCTTGCTCTTGTGGCGCCGGTCCGGTCCGTCCGCCTCCCTTTGGCTCGGGATGCTACCCAAACACTACCTCCTCCAGCCCCTGCTGCTTTTCTGGATCCTGGCGTCCCGTGCATCCGCCCATATTCAGCGCCGTAGTGTGTACCTATTTAATCTCCCGTGCCGCCGAGTCATTTTTTGCAGGCCGCGGGCACAGGGTGCGCCCCTCTTGACCACGACATCGCACCACACAATCTGCCCGCGCGCTCTGCCGTATATTCCCAGTCGCCGTCATACTCCCTTGCTAACAATTTCCAATTTTCTCAACGCTCAGCTGCTAGCTCGCTGACCCAGCGCGTACGCAGCGTTCGTCCATCGCGATGCGCCGTTATCCCAACACGCGTCGCGGGGCTTACAAGTTTGGTACGCTCTACATGGAAGAATTCATTGTCGTACGCCCTCATGTTCTCTCCGCTAGTGAACTTCCATGTTTGTATACCCGCTTGGGGAGCTACGACGCGTACACGCACAATCCAGTCATTCCGAGTCCGATTCAGAAAGTCCCTATCTCTTCCACTACAACCCGAAAAAACCATCCTGATTCCTGACATCGCACTTATTCATGATCCATCATGTAGCGATCCATCGCATGTCATGTGCGTGAGCGAGGACACCAAGGTAGACTCGGAATAGGCACGGCCTGACGGGCGCGTAGCCATGGCAAGAGCGATGGAATGAGGCACCCAAGGCGCGCAAATCGGAGCTACCGTAGCTTATCTCAGTCGCCGTGCATATACGTAGCACTGTTCGAGTCTGCCTCGTGTACAGACGTGTCAACCCCCCAAGTTCGTCGGATTTGGCTACGTTACGCTTAAATCTCAATGCGACGTCACCCAGTGATGAAGATTGCTGGAGGTGGTTAGGTGCGTACGAAATGCGGGATGCTTATCATGATCATGGCGTATCCCTTCTCACTGCTGGCAGCCCCAAAAATCACTGTCGGTAAAATTTCATACAAATTAATGGCAAGCATATAAAATACGACAGTATGTCAAATTTGAAATTTAGTTTGCATTATACAACAATGAAAATACTGAGAAATTTTGTGTAACATTGTTCGTTTAGGCAGTTTATTACCATGGTTATAACTTATCATTTTGTAAGAAATCTCCTTCTGGTGAAACAAGGAGATTTTTTATTATTATCACAGATTATTCCGGCCCGGAAATTATAAAATATCATCTATTGGCAGATTGTTGTCAAAATTACACATATCGAACAAAATAACTTCCAAAAATTCAAACAGATTTGCAATATACGTCTATTGTTCGAAAATCTTGGCAAAATGTAAAATCTTGTTTTATCCAAAACAAATTGCGCGCTTAGATGTCCATATAAGTACGCGAACAGCATGCACTTGCGTCAGCCTCGTGACCAGGCCTCTCCAAAGAGGATAGGTGTGCGGTTCTCCCCACCGTTCCCTGAACAATCAAACGAATTCTATAACAGGTTGCATAAATATGCAACTTGGCACCGACGGAACGACCTTTCTCTGTAACTTTCAGACAACCTGCGGCATGGAGTCCAACGATTGGTGGTTCTGAGGGAACCGGTTGGAATAGGTGAAATCTGAAAAGCCTGCATGTACTCAAAGCGCATACAAGTTCAAGTTTCCCTCTCCCTTCCCGCGCGCTCTCGCCGGTCGCTAGCCGAGTCCGACAAGACCAACGACAAGTCGAGCCGCATCGCCATCACCGACGACAAGGGCCGTCGCTTCAAGGAGGGGATCGAGAAGCTCATTCAACGAGGCCGACAAGTACAGAGGTAGGTTTCTGCTCGCAGTACAACCCTCCGTGCATGACTTTCCTGATTACAATTTATCTAATAGCTGAAGATGAGACTAAGAACGCGCTCGAGTCTTACTCGTACAAGTTTACAACACTGCACAACTTTCTTAATGACGGACGGCGCTCCATACGCGCTCCCTGACGATGAACCCGGCTTCTTCGGCGTATTCGAGGACGGCCTCAACGACGCGGATGTCGACTAATCGATTCAACCTTTTTTTATTCATGCTCGTTCTGTTTCGCATCCTCTCTCAGTCATCATCACACGAGGACCGCGGTCAACGTAATGACGACAATGTAACACTAGCAGACATTCATCTCTCACCATCCAACCCATAGCCTCTGACTCTGACACCTCCAAGCCCCTCGTGGACGAAGACAACTGCCGGCGGCCATCTTCTACGATGCATCTGCCAGCCCAATCTCACCTGCTCGGCCTTCTCCGTCTTCGTCACCGAACAGCGTTCCCTCTCCATTGCCGTCACCGCGCCCTGGAACGTTCGACTTTGCTTTCCGTTTGCTTTGCATCCGTACTGGATCGGTACGCTTCAACGCGGTGAGTTCGCGGACGAGAATTTAAAAAATCGTGGGTCTCATTTCAAACATTCTGGTAGGAGAACGTTACAACGATTACTGCGATTGAAATCGCTCCGAAACATGCTTGTTAGACCCTGAAAGGTCAACGCAACTCCTCAACGGGACGCCGAACGAATTCCCCAGTGCATAATCCTACGGCCAACGATGTTCCATTCCTTTCCCAAGGTGTGTGTAGATGATAAGCCATAAATTTGGTCGGTCTAACATAAATACCCTAAGTCTACCTCTGTCGAACTGCTGGTCGGATCGACTGAATGGCTATCTTCCCCGTATTCGAAACATCTGGCGACAATGGATGTGATTCCAAACTTGAAGTTCCCGGCGTCCTCTGTGAAGCTTGTGCGGGTCTAAAGCAGGTCTTATCAGAGATGCAACCTTCAGTACCTGGCTCCAATTCAAAGGAAAAGAGGCACATTCTAAGGACGAAGATAAATCAGCGTCACGACCCTCTCTGTGTGATACTAGAATAGCATATAAATATCATTATTCAAATCGCGCACTCAACGCCGATGATCTCGCGCAGGCACGAGATTCAACGAAGACAAAGCGTCTCCCACCATCTTCTCACGAGTCAGAGACGCATCGCACCGACGCTGCTGGCCCCGTCGCTACCCCCGCAGTTGGCTTCGAAGCTTTCTGTTCCTCATTAACATTTCTTAGGTCTCCGCCCGATGATCCGGATAATAGTTCGCAGGAAATAATGGGACGGAAGCACGTCATCCTGAAATATGGAGGTAGTTCGAGGTGCTCGGCTTGATCGAGCAATACGGGAGTGCGATTACCAGTGTGACATACGAGAGGATCGACGACCATGTTTTATCAACGTGTACCGGAGAGTGAGGGAAGCCTATTCTTGAGGAATTGTGCTGGAAGACGGATAACGTGGTGCCGTGGATGATGCATGTCTATGAAAGAGGGGCATCGACGTGTTCGTGTCAAGTTCGTGTCTTCCTTATTCCAATAATATCCGGCTGACGACCGGTCACCGCGTAGCTGAGGAGGCTACAAGTATGCTTCACGAGGCAGGATCGCGCTTGGACTTTTGCATTAACAAGACACTTGGCGATCTACGGTCCGTCCGATTTCGGTCTCATATTTGATATCCTACGAATAGCCTCAGAGATATTCAACGTCTTTATCGATTTTTCAAAATGTGCATTGTTGCCAACCTTGTGGGCGATGAAGATTCTGGGGACATACCCATCGACGAGTCGGAGCCCGTACACCAGAACTGGAGGACTGTGGCGGCCCAAATTGTGAGCCGGAACCATTTGACGTTGGGTCTGGTGAGTAACAGCGTGATAATTTGCGCCTTGCTTCCTTCGCGCTAAGACTTGATTGCTCTAGATTCCAGGACAAATCAGCCAAGTTATCAGCACATTGGTCAGCAACTACGACTCGAAGGATCTTTTTGTGAAGGGGCTGCAGGTACCCCCGGCGCAGCGCCTGCTGGCCATCGGCAATGCTGGGGATCGTGTCGAACGAGAGGTACGCCCGAATACTGACTGTACTGCGTAACATCATAAAATTCATAGGTTTCCATTTTTCAGCGCCGAAATACCGAGATTTGAAGATTCGTTCTGGGAAACATGCTAGTATGCCAGGTTGTGCTGAGGATACGACGGACTCGAGGCGCATCGATGTACATGTGCAGTCATAGAGGGCATCTGTGGTATGTCCCACAGTGGTTTTTGCGTCACTTCTGGCCAGCGCCAGAATCAAGCGACATGGTTTTTCCCGGCCAGTTTCAACAGTACGTCGAACTCTCATATACGGTTGCTTCATCGAATCTAACAGCTTGCAGGCCGCGAGAGGAGTATTTCCGAAAATTCCGTGTATTCAATCCCGATAAGAAGCTTAAGTAGCTACCTCATCTTGGGACGGCTCAGTTGAAAATTGAACTTGAAGACCGTACTTTGGAGTATGCGTACCGCCCACTAGAAGCCGTGTTCATCAAATTGTTTTCCCAGAAGGGTATTTGTACCTGTGCTATCCACTGTCTTTACACCTAACGCCATTCTCTAGACACTTGATCTCTCGATGAACCAATCGAAGCTGTTGGTTCAGTCACTCGCAGTGCCGCGACCAAAGCGCTCTCTACTTGGGCCGACCACGGAGTCTTAAAAGAATACCCGGAAAATATATTCCTTTTGCTAGAACGAGCGGAAGGAGGTGGTGTTGCCCGAGAGCACCGGCCAGGTCTGACATCTTAGACTCTCTGGCGTCGTTGAAATTAATATGTTACTACTATGTAATTCACCCATTAGCAAAGTTGATGTCCAAAAGCCGTTGCTGGGCAGCCCAAATACAAGAAAGAATGCGCATTGATTCTATAGGGATTTAAGTCCTAAAATCCGTAGGACTCCTTACTGAAGTACAGGCAATGAAAACGTACAAACGACAAGAGGGTGCAGGAAGATCGTAAGAAATTAAGTCCACTGCGAAGGACTATGCTTGCAATTATTGAAAGAATGAGGAATACTACTGGCAGACAGACGAAAACCAGCGCCCGAAATACTAGAAAGGACTGAACGGATACAGAACTAGAACATACACCCAACACGATACACTATGCACCACAGAAAAATTGGTGATTAGCGCACTGGGATAAAATTGTTTAGAGAAATTCAAGCACACCTTCCACTGCAATTCTCACTGCTGCAGCATAGAAATTTTGAGGAGCCTGTGGTCTACCAGAGCCGCTGGATCCTTCATGAAGTGATATGCCATGCGCTGGAAAAGTTTGTACTTTCCGCTCAGCGGCTGGGCTTCCTCAAATAGGCGTCGATTTCTCTGTTTGAAGCATGCCCCATAATTGCTTAACAAGGAGGGATAGTGCTCGAGGTCATGAAATGGAATGTCTAATTTCCATTTGGCGGCTTGTTGCTTTATGCGGCCTATGCTCTCCATGGCACTGGATAGAGCTGCCTCATCCTTCGCATAAAGACGCAGTTTTGTGTCGAGCGACTGCAAGCACAAGCCTATGTCGGCCGTAACGGCGTATTGCCTGAGCACCAACGCATTCCTCGCATCGACGATAGCTATAAACTGGCGCTGGAGATCGTCTGCCGCGGGAGAAGCAAGGTCCTGTCGGAGCATACCCTATGATTTAACGAAGAATTCGTAGTGGGGGTTAGACAGTCGTAGATCTCACCTCAGCACTACTGTCTTTGAGACTTTCAAGAAAGTCGTTAAGATCCAAGGCATCGTTAATGACGGCCTGCATTGCTTGGGTTAGGGCTACTCCTGTCGGATCTAGTGGCCGTTGATCCTCCCAGTTGTGACTGGAATAAGGACAAAGAGCAACTCGTTCGCTTCCATCCGGCAGCTGTGGGGTATTAGTAGGTGAGACTGACAATCTTGCTCGCCGCTTGGAAATAAAGGGAGCGCACCATACTAGTCGCACAGGTAGAATCAGGGCATCGAGGAAAAGTCCCCCCAGTTGATGGGCAGTCGAACGAATCGCTGCCGCCCTTTATGGTGGGAAAAGAGTTCCTCCGGGGCTCAGGCGAACGCCTGCCACTCGAAGGACTGCTATCCGCGGGGCATTCAGGCTGATGGTGCACAGGTCCGTTGATGACGTCGGAAGTTGAACTGGGGGGAAGCGGATGACTCGGTACGTGGTTCAACACAGACTCGATTGAACACGCGGCGGGATCTACGCAGGTTGTGTCACCCGTGTCGTAAACGGCACTGCAGGCTTCCGGGCTTGCTCTCTGGGCGGCATGGCGTGAATTGGATTTGGCGACGTTCTGTGCTACGACGAAAGGGAGGCGTGGGCCCCTATAAGAACGACAGTTTGACCTCCATGGAGTCGAGTGCTCATGGCGGGAGGAAGGTATGAATGGATTTGGGGTAGTAGGGGGAATAAATGCTAACATTTGAGGGAGATGAAAAAAGTGAATTAGATACAAAACGTAAGGGTATGAGGAGTAGATGGAGTCTGCGTTCGAACAGGTTCGAACTTCGAACACTGGCCGGCCTTGATGCTAATGATAGCGGCAAGTCTCACAGGCTTTCGGCGAGACTTCAATTCTCCGCACCAGATTCCGGAGACCCGGCCTGGGAGAATTCACGCCAGGCAGACTGTGAGTACCGACAAACACACGTGTATTTCCTACAACTAGCTACGGACTTTTGGTTAAGTGATGGGTATTTGAGACGTACGCGCTTTGTTTCTTGCGTGAATAAAATACGGATGGGAGGGCGGAATGCATATTTCTCGAGAGTTGAGACGCATCTCGGGGTCCGGTTGGCATTCGGTCACATTCGGTCACACCAAACAAATCACTGAGTCACGCCGCCGACCTGCTGGCTCGGCGCGTCTTGAAAGCGTTGTCTCATTATCCTGCCATACTTTGGCCCAAGGATTGCTTAGATATGGGTACGTAGTCTGGCAAATTTATTTGCGATCAAACTTACCGCATCTTGACGATATTTTATTTGCAAGGTTTCGGTCTTTGAGCATTCCACGATCCTGTTTTGCGGTAGGCAAGGGGTATGCACCGGCAGGGCAGCGTAACTCTAACCTTAATATTGACTCATGGCACAATCGAATCGGATACACATCCTCTCTCCCACCACCCATGGCGTCTGCACTCGGTCTGAGCTCTACTATAGCGAAGTGCAAATACCCTTATGGGACTTTCGTGTTCGACACTCCCATAGACGCTCAAGTCATACATGAGCCGGCGGAGGCACCACCGCCATCTACATCTATTACCGCGAGTAGGCTCCCGCGCTATATCCGCCGTCCCCAGACGACAGCAGGCTCAAAGGCAGGAAAAACATCCCGGGCGCCGTCCGCAGCCAAAACAACGATTGCGAGACAGACACGGTCTCAACCCGGACCCGGCGCCCCTCGCAGTTTCACCAGCCCAAAACTTGCAAAAAGCTACAGGAATCCGTTAGTTTCTATCTTTGCAGAGGTAAGCATCTTTTATGCTGCCAGATCTAGTGTCCTGACCTCAGAGCCTTGGCACCGCAACTCGCAGTCGCATTTGACTTTGCTAGATTGTTTAGAGCTTTGGACAGTCCAGTCGGACGAAGACCGCCAATCAGGACAGCCTTGGACCCTCTCCATACCACGCGACAGAAGGGACCAAGGAACCGAATCCACGAAAACCATCGCCAAACCTACGCTGTTGTCGCGCTCCATCCTCTCGTATACAAATGCTAATATAATCCCAAAACTTTGGGCGATCATCTATATCCCTGCAAATGTCGTGATCGAGGGGTTACTGCAGAGCATACTTTTTGAAGCAGAAATGCCAACAGTAGGCACCCTTGTCACTTCAGCGATGGTGTCTCCGAGCAGAGATGCAAATGTTCGAAAAATGTATTGGAAACTATACGAAGAAGTGCGATCGCACTCTGACCTTCTTGCCTTTTTCCTACTCAAGCCCGGGACCGACGACTGGAACGGAAAGTCGGAACACGGCATATCTAACAATCCATTTTCGTTTTTACTTGCTAATGAAATACAGGAATTGGTACGATTGCCATTATTAGTTCTTCCTTGTCGATGACAAGTTGTTGACAAATGTTTATTTGTTAACTAGGCAGTGGATTTTAGCAATCGCCTATGCATCGAACTTGGAGAAGGTTCTGTTAACCTCCTTATCAAACATGAAACCCAATGCGGGAAACCAAATTGCAGTTTTAATCATCGTATATTTGTTCCCAACGGCACCAAGGCTGCGTCAATGACACAGAATGATGCACGAGTCCTCTTCATACATCTTTTCGATGCCCAGATCAACAGGTACAAAGCATCACCGCCAGCGGACCTCGTCCCACTTGTCGAGTCTAAAGATTCGAGAATCGCAGCCCAGGAAAAGATTGATTATGACTTTAACATCATCATCTTAGCTTCAAAGTCCGAGCCACTTGAGCTCTCACCAGCCTACTTGACAAGTAGGACAGTCAAACGTGCTCTGAATCTATTGGTACATCTAGCGGGGAAAGAACGCCTGGCTGTCACACTTGCTCGTACACATGGAAGTCGGGGTATATTACCTCTTAATTCCCTTGCCTTCTGTGGGGCAATTGTAAGAGTTTTTTTGTTTCACACAAAGTTGGCGAGCTCAATGAATTCTCAGATGCTGGAGGAAGTTTTTAGATTGTGTTTTTATGACGAGACAGATGCCGAAAAGTTCAAACATTTTCACGACAAGCTCAATAAAGACGGCCTCCAATTCCACACAGCATGTCAGATGGCCGCAAGGGCCACAGGGTCTGATGCCAAGGCATTGGAAATTGCCCTAGATGACGTGAACTATGAACAAGGGTTCCACAGAGTCATTGCCCGGCGCGACGCCTCCCTCAAGAAATTACCAGAATTGATGACAGCATCCAACAAGTATCTTTGGTTTTGAAGGCAGTTGAATAGGAGCAGGTGGATTATAGCAACAAATGTATGACATGTATCAGATTCAATTTTCACACCACCATTCATGTTTATACGAAAGGAACTGAGATAAATGCTTTTCCCTTGCATGTTGAAAACTCATACCATCTAATAAGGGTAGGTATCTTTGATGCCAGTCCTGCGAAGCACTGTTCACAATGAAGACCTTGAGGTTGTTGAGAAGCATGAGGATGAGGTGAATATATTTCAAAAGATGGAAATTAGAGGTGTTCGAAATAGGATAGAAGTTAGCCAAGAGATTTCAGCAGAAATGCATGCTCAGCTGTATGTGGCCACTCTAATAAGTGGCGGGGGCAACGAACTGGGTCATCTTGCATTGTGGGACCTGCAGGCTCCCGCATGATTGTCAACTACTTTGCCGCGCCTGTCGCCGCCCAACTGCTTTGCGGAGATTTCGGATCATCGTCTGCTTCGGCGAGGTGTTCAATGTCTCTTGTATGTGCCTCAACGGTAGAGATCACACATCTAGCAGAAATAAAATGAGTATCTTGACCATTCCACGTAGTTGGCGCAGAACAGGCCTGGACGGCGACTGGGAGCGTTCGACGGCGATACTTCGTCGGCCGAGTCCACGAGATGGTCGGAATCATCGTCTACGTGTGCGGTGTGCTTCAGGCGCGAGGGGATGTTGCGGCGATGGAGAAGTGTCTGTGTCGCGGGGGTTCGCGACGAATAGCCCACGTATGCCTAAATTTTTCTTTGAAAAAGACCCTTGGTCGCTGGGGCATGCAGAGACAGAGACGGTACTGCACCGCGAGTTTCTTGGACGTTTACCTAGTCGGAATTTCGGATGGTGAAGAAACCCAAACTACTTTTCCTTGAGATGGATTGTCGTCACCATCGAGTTGTTTCCCTTTCTCCTTCTTGGCCCTTTCCTATTCTCGCCTTGCTTTCTCCTTTTCCTTCTCCGTCTCTCGCCGCCTCTCCTCAGAGATGAACTGCGGGTTCTCTACCAGCGCCAACTTGCCCTCTTCCGAAAGCTGACCTTCTTGCTTGACTCTTTCGAAGCTGCTAACATCGTCGCTCGGCGCGCTTGAATTCTGGCGGTTGTCCTCTTGCGAATCTTCAGTTATCCACCGCTCCATGAGGCTGTTGCAATCCTGATGGGTCGGCAGTGGTCGGGATGTCATATACATGCCCATCAAGCGCATGAGGAGTCAGTAAAGGAAATTTGTCTGTAGTTTCATGCGGCGCCTCCTTTCTAGTGACATGTACTACGATAGCCGGTGGGTGGGTGGGTGACGGTTTCCACTTAGTACGTCGTGAGGGCCTCGGGATTGGAAAATGTAGAGGAGTCCGTAATACTGGAGTGGTGCGAATGAGCACGCTTGGAGCCATGCTGACAGGTGAGGTAACCCTTGGCCGTTGGCTTGGGGCGCAGACTGAGAAGATTGATCCTCTGGAACAGAAAGGGCGTTGTTCTCTTTGTAGGAGAGTGGACGGCGCAAATCTGGTATGGATAAGATAGGATAAGATGCAAAATATTTGTGTCAGAAAAGTTATAAGCGGCGAAAAGCAGCGTACGTATCTGGCTACTCAAGTCGCAGTTCATCCAGAGTGCGTGAAGTGCGTTCTGACCCAGCTCAGTCCAGGTACCGCTCTGATACCGGCCCCCATGGAATCCCGTATTGTGACAATCTGCCTCACCACCGACTTAGCGGAAAGGTGGGTTTCGCATGCTTGTAGGTCTGTCTGAACGGCGGCAAGCTTTATAGAAGAAGAGGAGCCCCTGTTAGAGATGATGGGCGAACCGAATTGACAGAAGAGGGGCACTCACCTCACGGTGGAGGTGACGGAGGATCAGCGTGGCCTCCGACGGATAGAGACAGCGACGACGACGACGACGGAGAAAACGTTGGTTCGAAAGCAGTACCAGACTTCCGAAGATGCTTTACAAACGGGTGCTCAACATAATGGCAGCACAAGTGACGTCATCGCGCTTACTGAATACCCGCTCGGTGGCCGCGTTGCATCACCCTTGATTCCAAACAAAAGCAAGCGGAGACGCTGTCACTCTGTTCCTTGCCAGCTCATCATTTCGTCGGCGGTCGAGCTCGCTGTTTCCAACATTGAGCTCGCATAGCGAGCCCAATTTCTTTCTCTTCGGAGGCGCTTCCGCACGGTTCTCATTTAAATATCACTATCAGTTTAATTCCAAAAGATTATGTTAAAATATCGAATATTTACAAAGATATGCTTATAGTAAGTTAAGGCCATGCCCGTCGTTGGAGGCGGAGCGGAGGCGGAAGACGATGAGCAGGCCGTTTGACCGATTGGGGTATCTGTGACCAAGCGTTGCATGATGGCTACGGTCACACGGTAGCAACCGGCGGACATCCAATAAATTCTGCCGGCTCGTGAACGTCCCTATTCACCGTCTATCGCGGCGTCGCGTACGTCTCCTTCGTTTCCCCTAGCTCGCTCCTCTATTCCTGTATCGCTCGTAGCTGATTTCTTTGCGAAATACGGTGTTTGTGTGCCAGCCGCTGGTTCTCTAAGACTTCTCTTCAAGATGGAGCACCAGTATATCATTCTCAGACTCGGACCCATGTACATATGCTGAGCAAATATCGCGTTATTGCGAGCGAAGCGAGCAACCTCTGCCTAAGGGTGGAACCGGGCGACCAAGCAAGTGCATTACTTAGGACGCCGCCTCTTCGTTCCGCACACACCATGCCTCCAGTAAGCAAGGGGGTCCAAAAATCTCAGAAAAGACCTGAGGTCCACAAAATATTTAAGGGCTTGAGAGGCGACCCTCCCTCCCTCGTAAGCATTACATAACGATCAAATTCCCTAATATAGTATATACGATCAATTGGTCATCCGGCCCGCCTTGCCCACTTGCCTGAACGCCCTGCACCGTCGGATACACATGTTTCACACATCCAACCCCTTTGGACAAGGTCCAAACCGACGCAACTGAGATGGTACTATGTATATGAGGTGAGAAATGTGGATAATTGAATTAATTACCAGTACATACCCATTTTGTAACGCATGTTGTATTTTTGCATTGAATAACCCTGCCTCCAGGATGCATCTCTGCATTGACATCACACGTACACTTCCTAAGTTCATCAAGATTAAATCGAGAGTGGTTGCTCCTACGCTGTGGTCGACCGGATGGTCCAATGATTGGGGCATGGGGCAGAGGAACGGCCCCAGTCAGTGCTGCAGTTTCCTGTGTTTCCGTCGTTTCTATTGTAATCAGAACCGATGGGAAATGTTCTATATTTTCATCATTCACAGGCGGCCCCGGAGTGGACTGACGAACATCGGTCGGGCCATCATAATAGATATCATCTGTTAATAAGAGCATGACATTGAATAAAAACTGAATTAAATAAATTACATACCGTCGTCATCATCAGGGATCTCATAGGGTGTACGGATGGGTGACACATTGGTTGTATTTTCGTGACTGGTAGGAACCTGGAGGATTGAAATACATAGAATTAGTGACTATATTTGAAGTTGGTATTAGAAATCTTACTGGTTTGTCAAAATCATCCTCCTGTTGTTCCAGTTCGTCGAGGTCATTGAGATCGGACAATCCTTCATGTTCTTCATCTGTTCCAGCGTCCTCGCGGTGTGACTTTGCAAGGGCAATCGTTGATGTGTGGGCCTCCGAGATAATAATCTTAGATGACTCTTTAGCCTTTCCCGCGCGCCGAACAACTGTGATGTGGCGGTCGCGCCAGAACGACGCCATTTGGGTGGTTTCAGACTTTCCTATCTCCCACAAATGTTGATAGCGTGTGATCAGAGCCGATGGATGTTTCGAGGTAATGTGATAGCGGAGGTTGTATTTCCAAACAGCGGGAGAAACTTTGTCGGGGCAGAGGGGGCACATGACTGGAACATTTGAGCACGGAGATGTCGCACTAGAGGTAGCCGCCACAGAATATCGAAATACATACCCAGAATTTCCACATCCTGAAGAGCGAAGTGCATTTATCTTTGGCTTCCCTGCTGCACCTCGTGAGAGATACATCCGGCAGACAGAGGACGGGCGAAGGCATCTACCGCATGGCTTGTCTTCTTGGTTAATTTTGGGATCGTGAAGAATGTGCGCCCCGACGTGCTCAAGGACTCGCTGGCCAATCTTCGTGCCATATTCGTAACCCGGAACGCAGAGGGTGCAACTGTTGATAGTACCCTCAATATTATCAAGTTCCAAGGTAGACGAACGACATGCAAAGCAAGATTTGCCTTTAATAAAGCATGAGAGATATTTCAGTGTAGAAAATATATATCTTACCTGATTGTTCACAGTACGGAAAGTCGTCCGTGTGAGTGACGCGCCCAAGTTCCTTGACATTTTTGCTCGTCAATTCGCTGAGAATAGTTGCCGCTAAACCAACAAGAACGGTGCCTTGGAACAAGTAGAACATCTGCCCAATTCCTCTCGACACGAGCTGGGGATCAATGGGCTGAACAAATTGCCCGGGAATATGCAGCGTGAGCTCCTTGACTTGATAGGAGCGCCAGTTATCTTTTGATGAGATGTCATCGTCAGACATTGTGGGTCAAAGACCAAGAACTTGAATAGATATTGTAATTTTTTCCAGCTCACAAAGATCCGCCTGAGGGACGGCGGTGATATCGCTATCAGAATTGATCTTGATTCCATTGACTTCGCCAATGCAGAGGAATAGATGGCCTTGACATCTGACAACAGTGGCCACTGGGTCTTGAATTAGAAGCAATGGCTGATCGACACCAGGTGTATCATTCAAATTTGACAGTGACGTCCTGCCGGCGTATTGTTCAACTTCTTGAACACATTTCAGGCGATCCGTTGAACTAGGACCTGCTTTTCCTCACTGTCTCGAGTACAGAGAAAGAGCGCGAGACTTGAGAACTTGTTTGCCTTCGTAAACAATGTATCAATCAAATTTAGAGGGCGGTGCCGAGCTAGCAGTCTGAGTGGGTACCCCTAAGGCGGCATCGTGGGCAGTGTCTTCCTCTGTGAACAAATCCTCGATTTCTACACGGTTATAATTAAGTTCTTCGGAAATGGGTGTGGTGGGAGGAAGTTGGGTGCACCCTATTTCATCGATATCAAGGCTGTCATCCTCTCCGGCCTCTTCAGGTGTAAGATTGAATAAAAGTTTGCCACGCGGTGCAAGGATATGATGACTGCCCTTTTTTTCGAGAGCTTCGAGAACTGGAATAGAAAACTCGCACTCCTGTTCGACCATACGCCGGCCACGCCTCCACGCTGTCAACAGAGTGACGTTCTTGACATATACATCTCCTTTCCATGATGCCGGCTTGATGTGGTCGACGTGATCAGACAGAATTTGTGAAGAGTGTGTAATAGCTGGGAGCTTCAGCCTGCGAGGCGCTTGGTCCCAGTGAGGATATTTTGCCAGTATATTTGATACTTGAGTAGTTCCTGTCAATCGCGAAGCCAACTGATAGATGTCAAGGTTTGAATCATTCCCAATCATTGTACGCAATATCCCAAAGAGCTCCTCAAGGCGATCGGTCCCCAGGATCACAATATAGAACTTTCTGTCGGGGTCGTCTATCTTCGCTTTGGCAACACAGAAGATGACCTTTTTGATCATAATGGCAAGATCTTGATAGAGCAGAGTCGGCATAAAATCCTTGCCCTTGTCATAGTATAAAACAAGTGCCAAGTGCGCGGTGGCACTCAGGTGTTCGAGTTGTTCCGTTAACGATAACTCCGTACACATGTAAGGGAATACAGTGTGGTAGAAAAGCTTTCCAAGCGTACAAAGCGCGTGTCAACCAGCGAAGAAAGAAGGATTCTCGTGAGAAGAGAGTGTAGGCAGTGTCCAAATAGCCTTCAGCAGATCGAAGGCGAGCTTCATATCCTGAGAGTCATCGGGCTTGAAGAGAGATTGTACGTGCACCGCCGAATAGCCCTCAGATTTGAGGTGGTTCGAAATGATGGCTGGAGTGATACGGAAGTCCCAGACCACAATTCCGCGGGCGCGGATAGCGTAGTTTCTAAAGTGCTTCGCGACGTGTTTCCAATCCTTGTCTGCCGTGATATCATCATCTCTGACATGGAAGTCCATGAATGGCAGGTCCTTGAGCTGATCATAAATGGGTGACGTTTCTTGCAGCTTTTTTTTGAAGGTGAGCTGGATCAGGGATGATCCTCTTCGAGTTTCGCCGTCAGACGCAATTGAAACAACACGCAGACCAGTCTTTTCTTTGCGCTGATCAATGGCATTCAGCACTGTCTGCAGTACTTTAGCATGTTCGCCGCCTGTTTCCCTCTTGCAATCGCCAGATATCATGATAGGTCGTGCAGCATATACGTGAGTATCTTCGCTGAGGAGCCCCAGTGCCGCGACGGTAGCCTATAAATAGATGAAGTAAAAATCTATTTGTGATGTGAGACTGTTGGTCTGCTGACAACTCACCTTGGCAGCATAATGCACTTCCCCGGTATCCAAACAGTTGAACAGCTCCTTCATGTCATCAATAGTGTTGAACTCAAGTGCTGTGCGCTTGCCATGCTCTCGACAGATGCCAAGAAACTTGTTGGTGTGGTCATCCCACCGGATTTGTTTCTCTGTCGCTATCTCATCCAACATCAAGACTTGATGAACGACCTTGCAGGATGCTAGAACCTCAGCAATGCTCTCAAAGCACGCATCTATATTTTGGGAGATCTCGCCAATCGTTGGATCAGAGTGAGAGGGAAGGAGAGGGGGCATAATGGCTCTATTGCGGAGTGTGGTGAGTGCCGGTAGCCCAAGTGCGCGAGACGCTATTCCAGCCACCCTGTTTCCACCTAGTAGCCAGAGAAGCAGTCCGCGCATATCGTCTTCTTCACTGAAGCTTTTGGGGCGATATATTCCCTCAGCCGGTCGGTGGTAGAGCTCTAGGATGGAACATATGCCCCGCTTTTGCTTTAGTGCAACGCGCACAAGTCTCTCCACATTTCCGGCTTTTCCGCTTGCAATTGCCACCATAAAGTGTTTGTATTCATTTAATGCCGCAATGTGAGTGTTTATTGTCTTCCCCTGAGTGAGAGCTTGGGTGCGAAGATGGCTGATTTGCTTGTCTTTTCGACGCAGAATTTCAAGGAGGTCCAGTACACCATGGAATGGGTACGCGGCATTTTCGTGCACACCATCAGTAAGTTGCTTGACAATTCCTTTGAACATTGAGTGCTCCAGCAGATCGTAACAGTTAGTGCAGGTACGGCCTCCTACTTTCGCGACCTGCTTGCAACCCCAAGCACGAAACACGATGCGATTCTTCTCGATTTCGAGTGTCCATGGTAGCGTGTAGGTGATATGTAGGCCGATTGGGTAGACTCCAAAAGGCGAAACATTTTCAGGCAATGTAGTGATATTTCCTTCACAGGACGCTGTTGATGGCCTGATCTGAACTGCTGCAGGACGTCTGACTTCAAGCACAGTGGATGGGGTCTTCTTTAAACCGTTGAATTGGGTTTCAGTTGATGAACCAGTGAGCAAGCACTCAGACGTCGGATACCTGATGTCAAAGTGAGTATAACACCCCGTTTTGTCGTGTAAAATTGAAATAACTCACATTGAATGAAGGCCCGACATCAAGTGATTCAATTTTCCCTCAAAAAGTGCTTCGCTCACTCCCCGCTTCTCCACAAAATATTCCACGAAGCGTACCAATCCCATTATGCCACGCCCATCTGTCTCCAACAGAGCAGGTACATCAAGCGATGTTCCCCAACCCAGGCCGTTTTTCATCGCCTGATTCAACACCTCCCACAGCTCATCGGGAGATACATCCTTGTTGTTGTAGCCTGCCGGATCAACATTGAAACACGCCAATGGGTCGGGTTTGCAAATATCCACTGCACAGTGAGTTATATTATTGCACAGTTGCTGCGCTAGTTGCTTGAGTGAGTCTACTAGAGGCATAGGACATTCATCCGGGCATTTTCTGGCCGTATTTTGGATAGAATTGGGTGGATCAATGATTTCCACAGAGCTCTCGCGTCAAGAGACAATATCCGGACTTGCAGCTGGTCTTGCAGTCAATGCCATCGCCGGGACATCGCTCTGTTGCAAGACGCTCGGTAGCAGTGCAGGTGCTTGCGTTGTAGATGGAACCATCGTCAGTTTGGTCTGCCTTTGACCGAACATCGACAGTATCGACTGATTCTTCATCCCTTTGTTCTTGTCACGCTTTTGCTGAGCATCAACGCACATTTTCTTCCCCTGGTGAGTCTTCTGAATGTTTTTCCATCCTCTGGGGCCACATCTGATCTTCTCGCTGCAGGAGGGGCATACAATATATCCATTGGCATCGACAGTCAGCTCCTCCGTGTTCTTCAAACTAATTTAGTCTCTCATTTGGACTCATTAAAGTAAAAACATACGGCTGTTTCCATGATCAATAAACTGTGCAACCTGATGTCTTCAGATAGGTTCAATGTGAGGATAGGAGTGTTGTATAATGTTCATAGGATCCCGATGCAATAAATGAGCCTGTAAAACTTATTCCATGGATTGTCGATCACTTCCGCAAGTGTGATGAGCGCAGATCAAATGCAGTCCTTATCTGCATAGCGCGCTCTATGCTCAATTAACGCTGTATATTTTTTTTAAATCTAATTTATTGGCTTCCGTATATGTATTGAACAATCATGTATGCTATACTTCACCTGAAATACTGGAATGACCGTGTAGACGACGAGTGCGCGTCAAATATTATATTTGGCTGGTGCGCGCTTCGTGCGCGCTTGCAAATTGAAGCGTGAATTGGACCACGTGATATTCCCTTTCGGGCTACGATGATGTCAGCGTCTGTATTTCGCATGTATTGGGCCCAAATTGGGCCTATATCAACTGTGAAAGCATGCTATGCATGTCTGCAGGTCCACAGGACAGATAACATATCTGTCAATACCATAAAAATAGCTATATTTGGCTCGAAATTAAGTAGATACCAGAAAAAATTTAGCGGCCTGGCGGCCGACCCTCCCTACCACCCTCAGGTCTGTTATATTGATCCTGGCACCCCCTTGCCAGTAAGTAATATTTGAAATCCTACGGTTATAATGTACAACTACTTTGCGACTAGAATGGCGAAGCGAGCATTGCCCCCACAGGTGGCGGTTACTAAATTACAATCGACACCCTTGCCTTGGTCTCAATCGTTCTTGGAGCACCCTGAAGCAGAGTGTGCGGTGATAAACGACAGTTGTCCTATGTCTCGATGTCGTTCCCGGATTCTGCAGGAGTATCCTTGCTCGTGCATGCACTGTTTCTCGCCTGCCAATTTGTCTCTCTGGAATTCAACAACACCCCCATGGCGGCTACAGTTGATTTTCTTCATTCCTGTGAGACCTCACCGATATCATCCACCCCTCTGACCTCTAAATTCATCGCCTTTATGAACGCCGTATCTCACACAGGCACTGTTCGTCGCGTTTCCGCCCTGACGCCTAAGTCCACCACTCTGGGGCATCCACGGATCTCACAGACGTCGGCGTACCGTGTTGCTCCAACTTTGCCGGCTACAATGAGACCGCGCGAGCGCCTCAGATCGTTTAGTTCTCACCTCTCTGAGTCCTCCACAGGTTATACCCTCGACCGCTCCCCACCATCGCCACTGCCAACGTCTGCCGCCCGGCTTGTGTATACCTGTTGCTTCCACATCTATTGGACCCTTTCCGTCCCCCGCATCGTTTGCCGACAAGACGTTGTGTATAGGGATTTTGAGGGGCAGAGAGGGAGGAGGATCAGGGACGGTAAGGCAAGGAAGTAGGTGAGCAGTGAAACCACTGCTTCTCTCGCAAGCCACTAACCACGGTCCGAAAACCCTCGTCCAGCTGACACTGTATCACGTCGCCTACCGCACACCTGAATTCAAGAGTCCATATGCTTCTTCGCTTCTCCGCCACTCGAACACTACGGAGTCTTCGGACATGGACTACGAAGATTTTTAGGCTACGTTCAGCACTGCCCCAATCTGCCATCGCTTTCTATCCGAGTCGCAGCGACGATGCCTACGAGAGATTGCATATTCTCTAGCGCTATTCCTTTTCCTCATAACCCCGGCACCCGTTGCTCCGAGCACCGTTGGTAGCCCTGTCCGCGTAACGTGCCGTAGATATATCCATAAGTCAACCTATACTACGACTCCTATGCTAGTTCTAGCTAGGTACTGCCTTAATTCTCCGGCACCTTCAAGCTGCCATTTCAGCACGGCGACCTGGAAGTACGGAGACGTTTACGAAGACAAGTCGGGTGAGAACTACAACCACTACTGCAAGTTCACAAGTGAATTAATGCCATGACTCTTTGTCGAACTCATGTTTCAAGTCATAGGCACGCTCAGATTGCGCTCAGAGTCGGAACACAGAAAAAGGTGACCGAAGGAGAAGGAAAGCCTCACGAACAAAATTCAGGCAGGCAAGACAAAGACAACTGAGACGCTTAAGGAGAGCTCTACAAGGCGTCGTTGGGTTACCAGAAAACAAGCCAATAAACGTCGCGTCGTTATTGGGTTCTGGGTTCAAATGATATAGGCGTTGAGAAGGTGATTTCGACGTCGAAGAGTTTCCAAGGACTGAGAAGTTCTGCCGTGTTCTCAGACCGAGTCGAACAAGGCTTGTTCGCTCTGTACTAACACAGAGGCGGTTAGTTTGTAAAAAAAATTGTTCCATTTCATTACATCGACTTTCTATTACACACTTCCTTTTAGTGTAATCTTCCTACTTGCATCGTATGGTTAGTGCCATACTGCAACAGTATAGTGCGTATCAATTTATTGTTTAATCCTCCTCTCTGCCTGCTCATCAAGGCTGAGGCGACGGTTTGTTGGGGCAAGACATGACAAAGTGATTGGCTTGACCGCAATAGAGGCAGAGCCGTTCGTTTCGACGATAATCCTTTTTCTGGGTGGTGAGAGAGCCGCGGCGGATCGAGTCGATCTCCGTGGGTACGACGTCGGAGTTGTGAGGTCGAGAGGAGCCGCGATGCAGATGTTCATGATGTAGTCCAAAGGATTGCTGAGAATGGAAAGTGTTGGTGCAGAAGGACGGTGGACAAAGGGTTGTCGGCTGTCGAAATTCGGGCGTCCTTGGGGAGCTCGGAGGGACAATGTTGGCGAACAGCGGGGAGGCAGTGTCACGAGATAGAGTTCATTGTCGATGTTGATGCAAACCCTGGAATACTCCTCGAAGTTCCGCGAGAAATAACGACCCTTTCAATTGCAAAGCATAATCTTCACGGCGTTCTTGAGTCGATCGCAATATTCCTGGATCTTGGTCTGTTCGGTCCAGTCCAACTCGGCGAAATTTTCAATGCACAGATTGGTGAAAACGGCGCACGAAGACGTTTATTTCAACTTGCGCATCTTGTGGAGAGCGGAGGCACATTGATTGGGATCTTGAAAACGTAGTTTTAACGCGTCGATGAAGGAGGCATAGTCGTCCAGAAGGTGAGATCTGGAGGCGTCGAGTTCGATTGTTCGGTACCAAGAACAAGGAGAGCCGTCGCCCAGGTAGGAGACATAGATGGCTTTGTTGTGGTCGGAGGTCAGGAAGGACACTGAAGGAAAACTGCACTATACTGCATTATTGATTTCTTAGAAAACAGTTTGACCTGATTGGCGCGTCCGTCGAAGACGCGAGGCTCGCGGTGCTTAACCGTGCCGGAAAAGGAGGGGCGTTCAGCGAAGCGATCAATGAGATGGACGACGTTGGTGCAGTGATCACGGGCGTCGACGGCAATGCTGTCGTAAGCGCGTCCAAAATTAGCGACGGCGCGCCAGAACGTGAGACGTTCTTAATCCGATTCGGCACGCGCCTGGGCGGTGGCCTGCGCTGAAGCGCTGACGATTGAGCTGCACGCTTGGCACTGCGCCTGCATCTGCTCTTCGTAGGCTCGCTGGCAACCTGTCCTTCGGTCAGTAGTATACGCTTTCTTGAAAAACGTCCTATGGCTTTCATTCTTTTGCGCTTCTTTGTCTTTCTGCTGCCTTCTGTGTTCTCTGCTGCGCCGTCGGTCATCGGCGTCGAATCTCTGGACGACCAGCTCCCCGCCGTAGCGACCGCTCGCTTTATTACAGTAGCTCCGCTGATGGCCTAGCTGACCTTTGATCCTGAGCAGTGAACGTTCCGCGGCACGCCGTCCACCAACGACACGGGCCATCCGGATATCACAGTTACTGCGCACGGCACTGGGTCCTGTCTCTTATCGCCTCAGCATCTGCCTCACAGACGCGCCCCTGCCGACGCTCAATCTGCCCTTTTCACGGAAGTTCGTGCCGAGCAGCAGCTCGCGCTGGTCGATATTATTCCTGCAGGCGGGCTCCGCGATAGGGACGCTCGACCCGACGCTGCACGTCCAGCCCAAGTAGTCGTTCAGCGTCAGGTTCGAGAGCAACACGTACGTGCTTCCTAACGGGCGGGACGTGTTTTACGAGCTGCGCCTCGCGAACGGCTCGAGCATTCCGGACTACCTGACGTTCAACTCGAAGGCGGTCACGCTCGACGGTGTTGTCCCGCCGCCCGACCAGGTGACGCAGCCATTGAGCTCGACTTCAACCTGCATGTGTCCGACCAGGAGGGTACAGCGCGGCGACGTTGCCCTTCACGGTGGTGCTAGCGGATTACGAGCTGTCGACCGTGCGGGACTCACTGCCGACGATCAACGTCACGACGGCTAACGAGAAACTCGTCAGCTTGCTGTCGCCGGCGGATTTTAAGGGCGTTCTTGTGGACGACGACAATATCTAGCCGTCGAGTATTTCTTCCCTACTTGTTGATGTCTCGGGGTACGGATACGAATTTCATCGCTAACTGGCTCGTGTTCTTGGGGTCAAGCAGGTGCACGAACGGGTGCAGGAGACGGGCCACGAAGGGATACAGTGCCGCGCCATTCGTCTTGAATAGGAGGAACAGAGTGCGTAACACAGGGCCGTTCTCGAGGAAGTCGTTCTTCAGCGGCAGTGCAGCGGTGAAGATGGGCAGCACCTGCGCGAGGGGGATGGGACTTATGCTGGTGATGATGAGACGCGCGGCGGCACTGCAAGCATTGTACTTCGCGTTCAGGCAGGCAGAGATGGCGTTCTCAGGGACGACAAACAGAGGTCGGAGAGCGCTGAAGAGTTGGAAGTATTGTGCGGAGAGATAAATAGTAGAGTTCTCAACAAGGCCGGAGAGCGCATAGCTTATAAGTTCATGCACCTGAGGGTTCAAGGCGGTAGGCAAGATAGCACATTGGTATCAATGCTATACACTAATAGAAGCAAAGAAACTCACCAAGTTGGCACCTGCAACCCACTCCTCGTGCTCGCTCAAGTCGTAGAAGGTCCTGACGATCTCCAGCAGCGGATCCGTTGCGCTCTTCCTGATGCCCTCGTAGTAGTGGGGCAGAAGAGAGATGAGCTCGAGCGTGCGAGACTCGATGAAGGGCAGGAAGTGCACCTGGGTCACAGCGAAGAGCGAGCCGATGGTGTCGGCCACAATCTCCTTCTCGACGGCAATCGCGCTGTTGACGCCCAGCATCTTCTCGACGTCGATGTCCTCGAGGTCGACGGAGGGGTTGCGGTTGACGTCGACCTCCTCGCCGACGGTGATGGCGTTCGCGGGGGGAGAATCTGGCGGCATCAGCAACAAAGACTTGGCGAAAGAAATGAGTAATGATGAACAAACAATGCATACACAAGGTAAAAAAGACTTACTCTCGAGAAAATCTTCGCCCTGCTCATCCTGCTTGCAGCTCGCAAGGAAAGGGGGACAACCTGCTCGAGAAACACAAGCGCCATAACACCAAAAAACAAGCTACACTCGCGTAGGAGCGCGCTGCCTACCTCGCAGCCTTGGAACGCTCGCTTCGTCTCGGGGAAGTAGGAAGTAGGGGCGAAACAACTCCGTCACAACCGCCTTGGCGAACGTGCCGATGGCGTCCTGATCCCACGGTGCTCGGCCTCCTCGCCCTCTCCGGTGAGGGTTAGCAAGTTCGGGAGTTAGTTCATGCATGAAGCGCTCCTTGGAGACGTGTGCGACGCTGCTGATGTCGCCGGTGACAACCGACTTGATGGCGATGGGGTGGTCTCGATGGTCTCGTGGTCCGTGGAGGATCTGCAACAGGGCGTCGAGCGTGGTGCACGCGGTGCGTTGGATGGCAGGATCGTTAATAAGGTTCATGATGCTAAAGCTAGCTTGAGTATAAGTTGCTGCCAAGAGGAAGAAACACGTACAGGAATAAGAGCGGAGTGCTTAGGCGCACACTCATCCTCGAGTCACTCACACTGGCAGCTGACGGCAATCCGGTTGGCCTTCCTGACAGAAGCATTGGAATCCTGGAACCCAGATGATGGGCCAGACTTCATTCATGAGGGAGTCATGTACTGGCTACATCCTTCAACACAAAATCCAGGAGAAAGAACGTCACCGCGACGGTAGCTTGGGCCTGGCGAGGTTAAGTATTGGACAATGAGGACACGGGGAGACGGGAAGGCTTGAATAGGGGCAGGTTGGTGGCGAGTCCATCGACCACGCGCAGACTAGCGAATTCGTTAATTTTGAGAGGTAACGAAAATCAAAGGGAACAGCACATACGCAGGAAGGAGCATCAACATGAAAGCTTGCTCTCTTTGCCAACATGCTTAACTCGACAATTGTACGAGCTCTCAAGTGGCGGAAGAGCGGATGCTGCTTTCATCATTTCTGCTGATACCCACCGCAGAATTGCGGGGATCCGGGACAGCGGACACATCCATTCGAGCAGTTATACAGGCGAGAGGTTCTTAGCTTGCTTGAGGTCTGGTGAATAGTATTCGATTGGTGATTATAGCTGGTGGCGAGATATAGGGTTCATCGCGGGGTTGGTAGTGAGCGCTCACTCCGAGGTGGTGTGTGTGTGGAGGGATAGGCGCGGCAAGTTTGGGGGATAAGCGGTGGCAGGGATGCTTACGGACGCGCAGACATCGCGCAGACAGCGAGCCGGCCCCTCGATCTTGCTGCGGTCGATTTCAATTTGCATGGTATGCGAGCACGTCGGGCAGCGGAAGCAGGCGACCTTCATGCCTGGGATGACGGCGTGGCGCAAATGATAAGGCCTCTGACTCACGCCAGCTTGTCCATGTCTGCCGATATGCATGAGCATTGAGCGCTTGAGCTGGTAATAAACTTGTACTTACCGCTTGGGTTCAATGCACGTATATCGATCGAAGGCGACCCAAACAGCCACACTTTGGATATCCCCTCGATGATATTGCAGATTTCTGCAATGTAGGTGGTGAGGCTGTGGGACGCACAGGACCCAGAGCCGGTCAGCTGAAGGTCGCAGTGGACAGCCCGTGTGCAAACCGGGAGACGGGCAGGTACAACTGGTGATGGGCGTGGGCACTGGGTATGGATGGAGTAGGTCGGCAACGACGAGTACATGCGCGAATATAGGGGGCGGCGTGACGCCATCTGGCCGTGGGGGTTTCGAGCGCGCTAGTATGCATGTCGCAGGTCTTGATGCATGATGCATTATACTATGGGCAGTGACTAGTGACCAGTTGACTTTCTGAAGGTTTTTCCTGTAAATACTTGTGGGGAAAGGGGAGTCAGGAGGAGCTGATGGGATGGGATATGTAAGCAAGTCGACGTCTGTGATGCCGGCTCTGCGGACCGCAGGAACCTTTCAAGTTTCAACGCTTCAACGTTTCAAACAGACATCGACATGGCCGACATCGAGTATATTGGAATTTGCTCCTCAGTCACATACACCGGTGCTGCCATTCCCTTTATCCCTTTCAAAGTTGACACCCAAACTGCACATATCCCCTCTCTATTTCGCCGAAATTTTTCAAAAAGGTTAGCATGTAGTCAACGCTACTTATTATTCAAGTGGGTTAAACCACATACTAGGTCTTTGTTATTTTCATGTGCTTCAATTCGTTTTCTGATTCGTGATTTCCACGCTGATATCTTAGTCTCATACCCAGCCTCTCAAGGGTGCCTTCCCAATTTAGTGTACGGTTTGTATGATGGAGTTTTAGGCTTGACTATGTAGCCATTCCTATAGGATACTTGGTTCCTTTTGTCCGAGAGTAGAGGGCCTGGTGTAGCTCCTTCGAAACTTGAGGTATGTAGATGAGCCAATTGTAGCTGGCTGGGGACTTTGTGGCGACGTGATTTGAACTTTGAAGACGCGAAGGAGTGTTTTCATCTTGAATACGGCGAAGTTTTTGGTGGTTTTGTTGCAAAGGAGTGACATTAGACATATTAGAAGGTAAATGTATACTAAAATCTGTATGTGAATCGCTAAATCGCGAGGGAGAGGGATAGGACGCAGGCGCGCCAATATCGACGCGGCGCCGCGCAATGCTCATGTTATCGTTACATAATCCGAGAAAAGCCCTCCTCGTCTCACTTGCCTTTTCTGGAAATCCGGCTCCTGCACCGGCAGCTGCTCAGAAATGAGCATCAGCAAGTCGCTGTACAGCTTTCCGACGTGTGCTGCCCCAATTAGGGATGGGCAATCTTGGTCTCAAGCGGAGGCCTTCGTATGAGGCAGGGCCAAGGGAGGTGGGTGTGATGTCACTCAAAGAAGGGCAGAAGCTGATCAATGTATTACAGAATATTCTTTATATATGACATATATAACACATGGTACATCTTCATTCGTTTACTTTTCTCGCATGCCTAATTCCCTCCAATATGGGTCCAAAAAGTTCTTCATAGCCTTTGAAATAGATTGAAAAATGGTGCCCTAAAGTCGCCTTATCCATTGTAGTGATGTCTTCCCCATATCTGTTTGGCGGCAGGGTATCGAGAAATTGTTCAATCGCTTGAGGAGCCGTTGATATATCCACTATGTGTTCAATATCAACACAACCAGATTCGATGAATGCAGAATAATAATGTGTCATGGAAGGCTGACAGGATTCCAGGAATTCGAAGACGTCTTCTTCCCCTTGGGTAAGCGACTTGGGAGAAGAATATGGCTTTCTCCCCGTGGAATTGCAGTGTAAATCTTTCTCTGCCTCACGCCGACGGAACTTGCGCCGTTTGATTTTGTGCCAGTAATATATCCACTTTGTCGTGAAAAAGAGCCTTTTATCTGCTTGTTTGCCCTTGAAATACTGAGGTAATTGAAGCGCAAGCTAATTACGGGATGTGAGAATTACTAGAATTACACAACTATCGGAGAAACATACCTTTGCTTTTATGAAACTGATTTTACTGCCTTGCTCACGACCTGTCATGTCCAACCGCAGGTGTTTGTCCATCAAGCGTTTTATGCAATCCTGAGGCGACAAGGTGAATAACGGTTGAACATTGACTCGCATTGAATTCAAGTCGTGACTTACCGTGATTTCTTCGAAGCGTGTGCCACCCCCAGGATGTAGATTGAGGGCAGAAATGAGCTGTGTGCGGGCACCCTAGTATGGCATAGTGCTAAGTAACTTGAACTTGCTTGGGAGCTGCGTAGTGCCATAAATTCAGCTTGAAGCTCACCACGCGTCTATCATATCCGTAATTTTTTTGCCACGGCATTCCAGTGACAGTGAATGAGTGTTAAATTTATTATTATTACACGCTACTATGGGATTTCCAAGGTCAACTTGAAGTCAAAAAAGTACTTGGATGTCGCGGTGGTATGGGGTAATCCCTGAATGGCCTGGGAATTTAGTTGTGATGGAAGGCGGTGCAGTATGTTGATTGGTTTCACACGCACGCAAGTAACCCACCCTACAGTTTGGCACACTCATAAGCCTTGGTGCCATCAACCTACTTCTGTTTTGGTCATCCACGTATAGTACGAGTAGCATACATTACAGTGCCTTGCATAATGGTTTGCAGTTCGATTTTCACAGAAAATTGCTTGGCCTTATTTATTCGTTACATATTGGGCGCTGGAACAGCGCCAAGCGTGCAGGATTCCGTGCGTCTGATTGAACTTCTGCGAGAGGTATATTTCTAGGGCACTACGACAGCATTTTGGGCAGTGCCCACCACTGACCGCCGCGGCTCCACAAACAACAGGGCCAAGTCGGCGGTCGATGCGGCAAGCCGGCTGCTACATCGCGTATCAGTCCCGTCAATAGAGCCAAATATATTTCTGCAGAAATTGAACTGCAAGACATTATGCAAGGCACTGTAGATTAGTACCAATCGCGTTGAGGGCTTGCAAAACAATCAAAAGCTTCACAATAACACTTACATATAGTTTTACAAACAGCATTGCCGGAATTAAGGCATGCCAGTGGAAACAGAAAAGGTGCAAGGCAAATGTACTGAAATACCATGTTAGTTGTCAAAACTTCGGTGCAACATGGCATGCTACTAACTTGTGCAGCCTCCTAAAGACGACCAGAGAATGAAAACGCTCAGGAGAAAGGGAGCCCCCCCCTGTTCGGCCATCACTCGCTGGAACGGCCAGCACCACCTCGGCAGGCCGCACAATGGTACGTTAGACTTATTTTCAGTATAACACATTCTGAATATCTTTATCCAGTTCTCTTACACGCCATTCATGACTGAAAACATCTACCAATCATTACGGACGAGAAATTCTGCGGCTGGAGACACACGCTCCGTCCACTTCTTAAGGTTCCCGGCAGTGAAGGAAGATTACTTTGACGCTGACATTGAGTGCCAAGTGAAGCAGATGCAAGCTGTTATAAACCTCGCGAGGAACGTTTGCGAGTGTCGTTCTGGCGTACTTGGTCATCAAGCCACCTGTAAGCAGCGACGTTCCAGCGTTCCTGTGTGGCCGTTGAGGCCGAGGCCGCTTGCCCCTGCTGCGCTTCGCTTCGCGCCGCCGCTCGTCGCATCCGGCTGCCGCTTTGCCCCCGCGTCACCGCTTTGCCAACAGATGGCCATTGAGAGAGGTGTATGGGGTGCAGGCTGCAAGTAGAGTGATTTCTCTAATAATCATCCACAATTTATCCAATGCCTCATGCTTAACTGTTTCTACTCTGGAGCTGGTGTAATCACGAAATCATAAGTCTTAAGTGAACTGCAATTCACTCTTGGTCAAAAGGAA
>JAEKIV010000374.1:0-32421 GCA_016801325.1 Hypholoma fasciculare
AAATGCGTTGGTAGAGAGACGAGGCAAAGAGACCTCAATTTTGAAAGACCCGACATGTTGAAAGACCCGACACGTGATAGTAATCATTAACTAACACGCAATGTGCTCTGAAAGACCTAGACCCGTTCTAGATGTGCCGGATTATCGTTTCCATGCCAAATATTCAGAACAAAAGGATCGCAAGGCCGTGATTTGAAGGTACGGTCAGGGTAGCGAACATGAAACCCCCGCGGGCGCTTAACGCGTGTCACGGATCAAAGATGCCAGTCTTAGCCATCACGCCTCTACAACTCACGACTGCTGGGGGTAGCCCAACAGGATATGCAAGAGAATTTGTACCTGCATTGACTCAGATATGATCTCAAACTTCAAACTTCAAGTGTCGCGAACTGCAATGCACAGCAGTGATGGACGGCTCGGTCCATGCTGTCGCGATCGCTGTTGTACACAGTATATTGCACCGCTGAGCGGCGTATATATTTTAGGCACACTCAATGCTATGGTCGATTATATGTACCATTCTTCGTATCCTACCGCTGAAATTTCGGCGCTGAGTTGCAGACACGGCGCAACGGAACGGAGCGGGACCAGTCCGCGCTTGCAAGCAGATAATCCTCAGCAGTTATTCCGGGCGAGAAAGCAGATTCCGATTTATGCATTGGGAGAATGTCATAAATTTAAATAAGGCTGCTCAAATTTATTCCTCGATGCTGCCTCGACGTTGACTCCGCTAGGAGAAGTGCACACATCTGGAAGTTAGCATATGCCCGAATGGAGCGGGAATGGCAGTGCGGGTTAACGTTACGCAATAAAGCATAGATAAAGAAAGAATAAAAGTTAACATTGCGATAGCATATCGTTTGCCCGAACTTGGGTTTAGACCGATTAGAAGAAATCTTCTGTCGGCGTTGTGTCGGCGAGTAGATAAAGCTTGGGTGTTTTTGCTTCGGTATTCGCCTCCGTCTCTTTCTGTACATCCGATTTTTTGAAGAGGTGTCACCCATCAGAATATCGGAGATGTCGAGATACTAAATCAAACGATTTTTATTTTTCCGAGTTCGAGAACAAGGCTGTATATCTGCTACTTAAAGAGGAATGAAGATGCGAAAAGTTGAAGAGATAAATCAAATCAAACCTTCTCGTTGCTATTATCAGATTTTGCGATCCATTGGGTTAATTCAAAAGTGAGATCAAATGCTTTTACAGCCAGAGCTCATAAATAATTTTCCAGCAGGCATGTTTTTCGCGCATTGGTGAGCCGCGCGTTCCGCGTGCTCCTGCGACATTGACAACTGCCACTCCATCAGTACAGATCCTGATACGCATGCTCGTTCTCTACTGCGGCCAAGGAATCGGTGGGCATTTGGACTCTTTTAGACATGTAATATATCTGCGACCGATCTAGTCTAGCAGCGTCCATTTAGCTTGCATATATTCCCGCAGAGACTGCGAACACCGTGGCCGTTGGGCCGTTAGCTACTCCCTCGATGTCGATGGTGGTATAATGATATCCCGGATCTGCCCCCGTAGGCAGCTCTAGAATACCTGTGTCAAACGAGACAGTTTCAGCATGCTTACATCGTGTATAAACGCGACGTACGCACTGGACACTCACCCTGTGAGCCTGTGCAAGTGACTCGGACGTTGAACGGTAAGTAGCGATTCGTGGAGTCCGGACAGCAATCGGACGCGCGTTCATAGGGTGACTGGCTCTCATCTGCTCCACTCACTTAATGGCTCGGATCTGAAGCATAATATTTAATTGACCGTTAAGAGACGCATCTGCCAACTATTCCTCCTAGTAAGTAGACGACTCAGATGCCTGTTCAACGCAGACGGCCCGGCCGGAGCCATCTCGGGCCGAGAGCCCGTCGCAAGTTCCTCCATCGCGTCATCTCACACAATCCTGACAGAGGCCATCATGAGAAACATGCAGCGCAGTGCCAGAGGCCTTAATCAGCTACGACCATGTCCGACTTCTCCTCTGTACCCGTGCTAGATTATACCTTGCTCGCCGCAGCTGACACGCGTCCCCAATTTCTGGCACAACTGCGGCACGCGCTTGTCAATGTCGGCTTCCTCTATCTCGCAAACCACCCAGTGGTACAGAGCGATATCGACGCGTTGGTTGGGTACATCCCTCGACTCTTCGCTCTACCCACGTCCGCAAAGGAGGGCATACGCATGGCGAACTCGGAGCACTTCCTTGGCTACTCGCGCTTCGGCGCAGAACTCACGAAAGGTGCGGTCGACCAACGCGAGCAGTTTGACTTCGCCACGCGCCACACGTCGCGCTGGCGTGCGGGAGATCCGGATCACTACCGTCTTTGGGGCCCGTCGCAGGTTCGATCTGGGCGCTTATTTTGGGACCGCGCGTTGGCTGACGGAGGTGACAGTGGCCTGACGAGAAGCTCATCCCTGGGTTCCGCGAGGTCATGGAGCGCTACCTCGACCAGGTCGAGGCTCTGGGTTATACTTTTTGCAGCCTGATAGCCGAGGCTTTTGGCCTCGGCCCGGATGGGTTATCGCAGTTCTTCGATGCGCCCGAGCTCATGCAACACCGCGCGAAGATTGTGCAATACCCTGTCGTAGAGGGCACGAGCGACCAGGGCGTCGGACCGCATTACGATGCGGGCTTCCTCACATTCGTAAGTTTATCGTGTGTGACAGGGATGGGTTCTTTCTACTTTTATTTATGCGTAATGGGTGCTTGCGTTATTGTAGTTGTTGCAGGCGTCAGCGCACCGCGGTCTGCAGGTACAAAATCTCGCCGGCGATTGGATCGACGCACCGCCTATGCCTGGCACATTTGTCGTAAATATTGGTAAAGGCGAGTAACGGCCTTCATAGGATACGCTACCTATATTTATTTGTGCAACGCGCAGCACTCGAATTCGTCACAGGTGGCCTCGCACGGGCAACTTCGCACCGCGTACTCTCGCCCAAGGGCGCAACGCCTCGCTACTCCGTGCCATTCTTCCAGAATATTGGGCTGAATACGCGCCTCACGGACCACATCCTGCATTGTACGTTTCGGACCTCTAGGGTCAGCCCTCACTCATTCGTCTCTCCCAGTCCCTCCTGAGATCCTCGCGCTACGCGACACGCGCGGCGCGGTCGCCGCGACCGATTGTATGTAACCAATCTCTTTTGACATGCATCGAAATCATGAAATACTTACTATACCATCTTAAAGCTGTTAATTTCTCTGAGTTTGACCGTGAGGCTTCTGGAAAGGTGAACCTGATCGGGCGGGTCAAGTGCGTGCTTTCTTAGATCACTGTGGATGGCCAGCCTGGCAGTGCACTTACATACGATGTAGGAGTCATCCTGACGTCGCAGAGATTCACTATCCCGAACTATTCAAGCAAATTTTCCCTGACGGCTTTTCTGGAAAAGGCAGTGCGTATTAGCGCGATTTGACATGTCAGTCGAGCGCATGCCCGTGGAGTTTTGTTCTTGTTTTGTGAGTCAATTGTAATATCACTGTATATCTCGTCCAGGTTGTGTAGGAAATTTATGTAACCATGTATATGTTATGTATCTAACGAGGGTATCCTGGAAAAACAGTTGCCACGACTAATAAGCGCGACTATATCTAGCTTTATCGGCATTTGCTTACTTCCCTTGGGCGAGGTAAGTACAGTAAGCCTATCTTTCGGCTATCCAACCGGCCTCCTGAATTCCAGAAAGGGCTTGAATTCTCGAAGGTTTTTGTGTCATGAGTTTGCTTCTTTCCAAGATTGCATATCTTTCTTAAAGAATGCGCCTGGACGAAGCAGACAAAGCGTGATTGTCGGAAGCGTAATCACAGCGTCCTGCCTCGTGCTATATCAGTGATCTACAAAAAAAGTGAAGCATAATAAAGTCCTCAGTTAGAAGGATCATATGCTAATGATATATGTCTAATAGAGTATCGTGTCCAACAACTTCGAGCAAAGCAAGGGGACACCGCACAAGCTCTCCCGTGAAACTAGATTCCTCCCTAGTCAACCAGTGGACTTAGGTACAGCGGCTTATAAGCACCATCCTAGTGCGCGTCCCATGTATCGCACCGCGCGACCCTCTGAAAGTTCCAGGGCCACCACCAGTGCCGCGCGCTCCTTCTCCTTGCGACCCTGCAGCGCGTAAGCCTTCGACAAGAAGTACCATGCTTCGGGGATGTCCCATCCCTGGCTCTTTGTGAGCTGAGCAAGCATCCCCGCGGCGAGATCGATATCCCCAGATGCAGGTGAATTCACATCCTCCGCAGGTGATGGAGTAGACGTGTTAGCTGCGGATGCGGATTGCTGTGGGATCTCTGGCGATGACGCGACAGAAGATGTGGCCGGTCTTTTAGGGGCTGATTGCTTATTATTGGATGTATGGTGGAGTTTGCTTGTCACCTCTGGGTCGAGATACAAGCGAGCGAGATGTACCGTGGCAGAAACATCGTCGGGCGCAATGAAGCGGGCCTTCTGGAGGGTGTCGATGGCGTGTTGGTATAGCCGCAGTGCAGCGTAGTAGAGGCCAAGCTATAAGCCAGAGAGCCAGCGAGGGCAGGAGACAGACATCAGATATCATACGCGTCTGATACGCCGGCTGCACACATACCTGGACCCATACGTTGGGATTCGTCTCGTCCCTCAGTTCCGCCTCCTGGATTGCACCTTTGGCCTGATCAATCTTTCCCAGCCTCCTAAACGTCGCCGCAGACATCAGCCACAGTTCACTCATAAGTCGATCCTCGTGTGCATTACGCGTTCGCGCACCGACACCGGCTGAAGTGGCGCTACTTGTCTGGCTTGGGCTACTAGTTGAAAAGTCGCGCTGCGGAGAACTAAATGCCGAATATGACGGGCTATTAGTCCACTCGCTCGGGATAGGTGTCGTCGTACGCGTTTGCGCTTGCTCATGTTCGTCAGACGAATGAATGATGGAAGACAGCCTGCGACGCGAATGGATCGAAGACGCTTGATATGAAGTAGGCTGGAGAACTGCGTGGAAGTCTGAAAATAATTAGAAAGCTGAGACAGGCGTCAAGTAGCGGCATACCTGGCGTTGAATTCGTTCGTCTCACCCCATTTTTGCCCACGCCGTGCCCTATCTTTCGGGAAACAGCGGAGATGCCAGCCCGCCCTTTGTCGACGCGGTTCTTGAGCATCTGTTGTACCTTCTTCGATTTAGACGTGTCTCCGGTTCCACTTCTATCGCTAGATAATGAGCGCTTTCCCTTGGGGTGCAAGCCATCAACGACTGTATGGTTTATTGCCTTCGAATCCGTCTTTTCCTTGTCGTGGAGACTCAACGCCTTGTTTTTCTTTTTGACGAGATCGTGGTGTTTCTCGTCTTCTCCTATGCGTCTGCCCCGCAGACTGTCGCTATCCTTCTCGTTGTACGGTTCGTTGATGATGATATTGGATTGTTGTTCCATGAATCCCGGTCGGTCGTGCGATTCAATTTCCGGGGTGGCGGGAGAAATCGTGATTCCAATAGGCACCTCCAAGGACTGGTTCTGTGAGCGTGACCACTCCGGTGGGTTCACAGCGTCCGTCACCACGTTCGCCGTGCTCGCGCTCGGTCCACGGTACATGCGCAGCTTCGCGGCTTTTTCATGCAGTCCAACCTGCTCGACGTCAACGGGAGCGCCTTCTTTGGCACCAACTACCGCTGCGGTCCCTGTCTTCATTTCGCGTTGCTTCTCGGCGACCCATGCAAACACCCCGAGCCAACCTTCTTCCGCACCCTCAGGCCCATCCATGACTTCCGTCAGCGCTATTTGGGACATGCGCAACTGAAGATGCCGTTCGAAGACCACGCTTGGAGCGGACGGGTATTGGTCGAACGTAAACGCATAGGGCTCAAGGTTGTCACCGTGGTGAGACGACGGGTGCAGATAAGCGAGCAGTGACATTACTGGTGGTAGACGACTCGCGTTTGGATCTAACGCCGTGGTCGGCATCGGGGTGGAGGAATTGACCTTTGCTGCGACTCCGTTGCCCATAATCGTGGATGCGCTGCGTTTGTGTTTCGGCCTCCCCATGTCGCCATTCTTCGCTTCTGGTTGTGCAGTAGCGCCAACCACAACGAATACCTCCCCGCTCTCGGCGTCTTCCTGGCTATCTTCTTCATCGTCGTTCTCCCCGTCACCGCTATCTCCAGTAGACTGAGAGGCGGTTTCGGTGGCAAGAACATCGAGTTCTTCCCCACGGTCGAGTACCTCGCGAGCCCCGGACCAATTTTCTGTAGCGGTGAGGAGCAGGCCGAGGAGATGCCAGTATCGCACATCTGTCGGGCACCCCTCAACGGCGCTGCCAGCGCATTCCAACGCGCGGGTGAGGGAGTGGATATGTCCATAGGGATCTTCAGCCTTTGGGTCGCTAGTTGCAGGAGCGTTGCTTGTCAAATTGACGGTAGGCGCCACAGAGTCCGCAGAAGGGATGCGTCGGGAAAAGGAAAGAGCCAAATGGTAATACGCGCTTGGGGTGGGGTGTGCTTCGATAGAGCGTAAAAGGGAGCTATGGGCTTTCTGGAAGTAAGTCGCCCGGTCCAACGGATCCTGACCTATCTCAAAGTGAGTCCTATAGATAGAAATCAGTAAATTAGGGCCCACCAATGATGCCCAACAGTCCTAAGATTATCCCCTCAGCCAACAAGACCTCCCCGAGCAGGCGTTTATTTTTGGTATCTAGGCGCAGCCGTGCTTTTTTAAGCACTTCCATAGCTTCGTGAATCTCGTTGACCTGCGCTTCGTCGTCCTCCAAAGGCGCATGTAAAGCAGATGGGCCTTGGGGAGGTTGCCCCGGGTGCGCTATGCCTGCGGGAGAGTGGCCCGCGAAATGCGATGCGAAGGACGTATGCGTTGCGTGGACGGACGATGATGCCGGGGGAGTTGTAGAATAGTGGGGTGAGTCAACCTTCCCTCCCGCCTGGTAATACCGGGCCACGTCGCTCGCCAACATCCGTGCGCCGAAGACAAGTGTCTCCACCCACCGCACGTCGGCGTCCATATCCTCGCCCACTCCCTCCTTGCTTGCTTCCCATGCCTTGCCAACCACCTGGATGTACAGTTGAAGCGTACGCTTCGCGAGCATGTTGTTTTTAGGCGCGGGGGTCATGGGAGACGTGGCGGAAAGATACAGCAGGCGTGTGAGGTGACGCAAAACGAGTGACGAGTTGAAAGTGAGCGTTTGCGACCACTGTAGAAGATCGATTACCCAAGTGGTGCCAAGATCTTCGTTGACGCCTTCTGTAGTTTGTTTACCTGCGCCGGAGTGCACGACCCAGCCTGCCTCCCATAGCGCAACCGCGATTTCTGCAAACTCTTCTACGGCTACGTTTCTCTCCCCTGCTCTGGGGAAAGATGTAGTCGCTGTAAGAACGGCACGGTAAGCATTCACCACCTCGAGTGCTTCGACGCGCCAAGATTTCTGTTGGTTTGTAGGTAGAGAAGATTTTGAGGAAATGGAAGGTAGGGGGGAGGGTGACGGTGGTATTGAAGGGGCCCCTCCAAATCTGAGAACAAATGCGCGGAGGTGGATCATGCAAACTGTGGAGCGATGTTTCGACCGGAATGATGGTGGCCAGAATACGCTGCAATTGCTGTAGTGTCCAAGCCAGGTCCATAGGCTATTATTGACGGAAGGTGAAGCTGCAGATTTGGGTGTCACAGTCGAATTAGACGATGATCGCGATTCTAGGGCCGGGCCGGAGGTGCTCTGCGGCGACACGGCGGCGGGTTCATCCAAAAAGACGTTACACGTCTTCGCGCTCAGCACTACGGCGCGCCACAGGAGCCTCTCTACCCATCTCCACAGTTCTCGGATCTGGGAGAACAAGGATAGATCAGGTTTGTATGGACTTTTGGGGCCGCTGGTTTTGGGATTCAGCCCGAGTTCTGCTTGAAGCGTAGATAGGAGTGGGAGTGCTTTGCGGTATGAAGTCACCGCGACTTGTCGGTCGGATGGGTTCAGTAGTTCGAGTGACATTCCTACACCCACGTTAATTTGTAAATTGACCAATCCGCCCCGACATACCTTCTAAGCATAGAGACCTAATTGTCTCCGTCATCGCCCATACCCGTCCGTCACGAATCTCCGGTGTCATCGCATCTATACCCGATGACGAAGAGAAACTTCCCGCAAATGAGGTCGTAGACGGCGCATAGCTACTTGCTGCAAGTAAACCATTGCTTCGTACAGAATCTGGGGCGGTGGGGATGTGGCTGTGGTATTGAAGCAGTTCAGGAACCTTCCGGAGATACGAGAGGCAATCCGCAGGCCTTCGTAGGGCAAACGAATAGTGAGCTAGAGCAAGATGTATCGTCTGTCCAGATATTACTATCATAGCTCCTGAAGAATTGGTAGACACGCACATCGAACTGGGACGTCTCAAGACGCTTGAGCACGTCGTATCCAATCATCGCCTCTTCTATCCTTTCCTCCGTCAATACGCCTACTCCCTCCACGTCCAGCTCCACAACGTCACTAGATCTCGAATTCGGTTCCGGTAGCAAGATGTGCTCGTCATCATCAGCATACCGCGCACCGAGAAGCAGACACAGCGCTTGTGTCTGTGCTGCAACCTCCGCAATGTCACTGTATCCGCGACAGTGCTTGTTGAATTTGCGCAAAAGCTCTGGCCAAGGAATAGGTGTACCATTTGGCGTTCTTGCGGGATGGGGCGAGCGCCATTGCCCAGATGTGAGTGCCGAGCGAAGCTGCGCCCAGTAATGTCGCTCTTTTGGGTTTGACATGGGCTACCCAACAGACTTCGAAAGGTTTAAACCTGTTCAAATCTTGGTCAAATCGTGGTTAGAACTTGCAAGTTAGAAATTAGAATCTTGCGGCGTTGTACTTGCTATGTCATGTGACTTCCTAACAAGTAAGTATCACGTGCATAAGTACTTAGAAGAATTCGGAAAGTAATTTGACTGGATAAAACAGGATCCACAAGATATTGCATGGATAAAAAAGAAGTAATATTTGACAACATAAATGCTTGGAATATGTTTCAAAAGATTTCATGGGAGAGGCATGCGGTAGTGCATCCGATAGGCTCAAGCTCCTACAAGCTTCCAATTCTCAACGATGAGATAGATCTTGGCATGAAAATAAATGGCTACAGTCTATGATAGAGAATCGTCTACTCCAGGAATTTATGTACTTTATACGCTAAGATCTTCACTTCTTAAATCTCCCTTATTCCAGGAGGTCTTCTCGTCAAGAAATTTCATATAGACGCACACCTTTCCCACACCGCGATTATTTGGTATTGAGAGCTTGTCTTGTGCAGGCCTGCGCACCACAGACTGTCGGGAACGCTGAGATGCTAAGACTTCAGCAGTCATGGTATACATAGATAGAACGCACAGGTTTCTAGGCACTTCCAAATTGCTGTCATTAATTATTTACTTAGTACAGAAAGATCCAAAATTAAACGGAATAACCAGAACAACGGTAAGGGCGGACGGGTAAACGAATACTACTCTCCCTGGGAATATCACTGCAAGAAATGAGGACACAGACGTCATAGCAAGATCTAGAGATTAAATATTTGCTGCAAGACACTGGCATTCCACCCGATTGTCGAGTACGACGTCGTTGGGGAGAGCGAGGGCCAAATGCTTCATCAGCGCAACGTTTGGGTGTGTCGCTCCACATGAGCTCGGCGGTGACGCCAGTCGGATATACTGCAAGTGCGATCCCGCATATGTCCGCGCGTTGAGCTTCTCTGCGAACGCGTCCTAAAGGACACGGTTAAGGATCAATCATTAACAATAGAAGATGTCAGATAGATACTCACTTCGCTGCGCCCAAAATATCTGGTGACATTTCCCATCACGGGGATGTAGGAGATGTGCTGTATGGACAGCGCCTTCAGGCATGGGACCGCTTTGTGCAGGAGATCGAAGAGCTCTGGAAATATAACATAGCACGGGAACGCGAGCTTCTCCAATAAGCTCCCGCCCTCGCGCCGAGACAAGATGTCCAACAGAGAAATAACACTTTCGTTAGACAATTTCGTGTCGGCGAGGGAGAGGCTGGTGAGATTGGGCGTGATCCGAGCGAAGTCCGGAAGGGGGTACTGGCGTCCGGTTCCGAATTCGTTCCAGTACTCGCCGAGGCCTAGGTCAAGCGTGCGTAACTGCGGAAGATGTAAAGAAGAGAATCCGGAAACGCTCTTGTGATCCGTTACGGCAGCGGGGCTGAGCCAGGCCGTGTACGACGCGTCGGACTTGTGCATGGTGACGCTGCGTCCATGAGGTTTGATCACAAGATTGCTGAGTGTATTAGCGTGCATGGAGATAAAAAACGTGAGGCTTTCTGGATTGGAGAAGACGGCCGCGTTAAAGACGGACAGGAATTCGAACGTCTTCAGACTCTGTAGATGGGGAAAGGAAGTGAAAAGGTTGCTTAAGTTGCGATCCAGTAGGGAGGAAAATGCAAATGAGGTCAGGGAATCCTTAAACGCGTGCAGAAATGAGACGAGCGATGTGCTTGCAGCATCCCACTGTGCAAAATCCATGTCGAATCGGCTGCCTGAAATTGTTATATTGAATGCCCGCAGTCCTAAGAGCACTTTTTGACGTCTGAGGATGGAATTTAGCAGGGTAGGCAATTTGGCGACGGTGGTGTCGATGGATATTTTGTGAATGTTAGGACCTAGCGAACGTGCGGTCCACAGAGAATCCCAGAATGCCATGAACTGGAATGTGAGTGCATGATCGTGAAGGAGGATGGTAATCTCATCTATGGATGCGCAAGACCTAACGACGTTTCGCGCCTTTGAGAAAATATCCTGAGCTCTTGGAAATGCAAATATTTGGAGGGCAAACTTGTCACTAATTCTGCTGAGGTACGATGAGACCTTGAATGATATTGATTCTCGTGGTAAAGATTGACAATTTTCTTCCATACTCGGAAGGAATGTTGGACGAAGAAATAGGCGGCGCGTTCGATTGCAAATGTTTGGATAACTAGCTGCTAATTAAAAAGGGACTAGGTTCAAATTACGGTAGTTTGCGCACCTCAACTGTTCAAATATTCTCTCCATATTTTTGTCGTCCGAGGTAAACCGGACCTCTTCGTAGATATCGTTGAGGGCCAGCTCGAAGAGAAACCTGTTGACGCCAAGCATCTTACGCAGATCACCCTTTGGAAGGTAGGAGACTATCTCTGACCAGAGTTCTGGAGGTAAATCAGATGCTGGCATAATGCTCTGGGTAGTGCTTCGCTAGTTGAGGGGTGAAAGATTGGTGAAAGATGTCAATGATCTGTTATATTCAACTTTGATTCAACTTATATACAGATAAATACCATTTCAGCGAAACTTACGACTGACGCATATTCTTGGCTAGGAACAGAACGGCACATAATCAGGGTAGAGGTGCCGCGGGACGTTTCTTTGAAAGTAGATTCCAGAATCCAGATCTACACAAGTTGTGCACAAGTGCCACTGACTTTTGATGGCACATGACCACATGATCATATATTCCCACGACTAATTATGTCGGAGCCGCGGACCAAGCCAAAATTTCCCCTCCTCCTCGCTTTCTATCTGTAATATCACCTCTGAAAACTGCGATATCATACACATCTACAACTCAAACACACTATTTCTGCTATGGGTGCTTACTACGACGAGATTGAGATTGAAGATATGGCTTGGGACGAAGAAAAGCGGGTCTATCACTATCCTTGTCCATGCGGGGATCGTTTCGAGATCTCGCGGCGACAACTTGCGGATTGTGAGGATATTGCGACATGTCCGAGTTGCAGTCTTATCATCCGGGTGATCTACGATCCGGTATGTGGGCGCTATACACAAAGGTGCCTCAGGAATTAACATTGCACGTTCACCAGCTTGATTTCGAAGACGAGCCCCCAGACGAGGACACCTCGGGTGAGGGGAACGAGGAGGATGAAGAAGAGGAGTCCGATAGTGACGGCGATCACTTTGAAGATGCCCTTAAGAAGCTTACTATCACCGATAACGCGCCCGGGACTGTTGCAGTTTCGGCTTGAGCTTTCCGACTTAAGACTAATCTTGTATAATAGGCCTGTGAGTCAACTACTGAACCGGTTCAAGAAATTGTATACTTACCATTGCTTTCAGGTTGTAATCTCTGTGCTATAGATCTGGTCGATTGCTAACATTCACCAGCCTCCCATTCACTTCATCGTCCGAACGACCTTGCTTCGAATGCGCACGCTACTACCCGCTGCAACGGAGAGCCGACAGCCAGGAACACTGATTAATGAATCCATAAGGTTTTTGTGCCTTACCTTCTGTTCAATCCCCCATATCTGACCATATTATTTCATTATCGGCTCTCCACTCGACCTCCTCTCTCAGCCACGCAGACTGGGCATTGTAGCTGCTCTGTGGGTTCCAATATCGCAAATCCAGGTCTCGTATGCGGCGACGCTACATCCGAGGGGACCACGGAGGTTACGGGCATCTATGGAGGTGACGGCACGACGTTACATCTGCCAGAAGTCCATAAGTACTCCATTTAATGCTCCGGAATCGGTATTGTCATTCTCATTGACACAGGCGTTGCGGATAGTTCCTACTATTGATCTTCGCATATTCTGGCAGGCCCCGCCCACGTCGGCCGACTGCATTCAGCAATCCCATGTGTATGATTGAAATCAAGAGAGCCAGACATAGCTAGTAATAACTCACACATCTGGCAAGAACATATGAACCACTAGGTCACGATGAATACGCTCGGTGGTGGTTTCTAGATTACGAAGATTTTGAGAATTTGAAAGATCGCATTCTGAATGAACCCAATAGGTGGCGGACACATCGCCCTCTCAGGAATGTGTTCGAGCCGCGCACTGGGGAAGCGCTGATTGTCGGCCACTCTATTCGGAGTACGGACGGTTCACAATCCGAACATGAGGATGCCAGGAGCCGCCGTTACGCCACCCCGACATATGATAAGAATATCACTCATTGCTGTGTTGGACTATCAATACCGAAGAATAGTGAGGCTTGGCACGAGGCTTATTTAAATGACCTAAGGCTTGCGGGTCTAAAGTGACTGCAGCGAAACTGGTGGATCAATCATCCTTGGTATACCGATAGATTCGGTCCCCGGGAAAGGCGCGCCTCTTGTCGCGCTATATATATTATATGTTTTCAACATACGGGCTGTAGGTCTGTGCCAGTTTATTTTGAGTGCTGCACATGTGGACAGCGTCAGGTCTTGAGCGTAATTTCGGCTTTGCATGTGCATTGGATATAGATTAACTAATTGAGGATACAGTTGAAAAGGGTGGTTAAATGCTTCTCACAGCTCTGAAACAGCAGCATTAATCCCACTTCATTTGTGTTTGCAAATGCGGAAGCGGGAAGGCTCGTTGTAGGCACAAACAAAGGAAGTAGGCACATTACTTCTGGCGGGAAGCACGAAGGCACGAGAGAGAAATATATAAAGCGCAGAGATGGGAAAGGCTTGGGGAAGAAGCCCGTGTATCATTGCACAGTGGCCGTCCGTTAACCTGTTCGTCCTGTAGGCGATTGGCCCAAGCACCACGCCAGCACTATGCTTTGAAAGCTGGCGTCCAGTGTCCTCTAAAACATGAGCGCAGGGTGTTAGATCATTTAACGGAACGTGACGCCGAGAATGATCCAAGAACTTAGAATGATCAGGTGGCAATTCGTGTCGATAGAAGAGAAGAAATCTGTTCGCATGATTCTAAAGAGCAATGCGTGAGTATGGAACATGAAGATGATGGTGTGAACGCAAGAGTGAAAAAGTCACACCAAGTCGTTTGGCGCTTGCTACATTGCTTGGCTTCCGTCATTGGATTCTGCTGTGCCAGGCACAGAAGCTTTTGATGCCTACGCGCTTCCGGGCCGCTTCTTGTAGTAGCATGGAATATTCAGAATCGTGAAAATCAGTCTCGCAGTCTCATGGCGATCTCAAGGCCGAAGAGAATAGCGCTAAGAAACAATGTTCTGGCTGGCCTCTCCGGGCTTGACAGGTCACTGAGATTGCAATCACAGATGGAGGCTCCTCAAGATTATTATATTTGCTACTATATATTACTACTGTATAAATTATTTAATACGACAGCCAGAACAAAACCAGGATCAAAAAATTAAAATTGAGCAAAATATAGAATAGGTTTCGAGGTCGTCGGAAAGTATCACTTAACAAAAAGAAGACGGGTAGCCAGTACCGCGGGCATTCGCACCACGACCGCGAAGTTAAAAGCCCATTACTTCCAACATTCTAGCCTCACTGTAATTTTTAGTATTCCATCAAACAGTTTCGAGCCTTATCTCTTGAGAATCTAGGCTTCTGTGTTCATTATGACCTTCCTGTTCTTTGGTAATTGGCATGCTTGCAATTGTGAACAGACCGGCAGCCGAAAACGGCAAAATGAGCAGAATAACGCTGCCACACTGGAATCCTATATCTTGAGCAACCCATGCGGAGAAGAGACACCCTGAACATTTATTGAACGCAAATTATAAGAATTTATTATGAGGCTTACCAAAAGCTAGAAGAAGTGTTGCAACCACAGTAGACATGGACGGATATGACATTATTATAAGTGTGCAGTACATATGGAGAGTATTTCCGTAGAGGACCTATAAAATTGTTCAGTTGGACCCAAATGGGACGGCGCAAATAGAGGAAGTGACGTACATCCCCTGTATGACTTGGGGTTATTTTTTCGATTACAAGGATGCAAATGGAAGCGATGATGATTCCACCGATTAATACTCCAAATGCTCCGCATATGCAAAGGTAAGGACCTCGGCGTATGTAGTTCAACTTGGACGTGTCAGGCGGTTCTGTAGTCATGAATACAGCTGAGGTGGCCAAGAGTAAAGCCGACTTCACAGTTTTGAGTTGAATATTATGATTATTTCAGCGTAAGGTCGTACCAGGATTAATATGTTATTGAACTGCTTGCTGGATCGATGTTGCCCCTCTGTCCATATGTTTTCGTCGCCTTCTTCCCCGAGTTTTATGGAAGCCCAAAGGCACTCTAAATTTGTTTGTCCGTACGCGCAAAGACACAGACATTTGAAGACAATGGATTTCAAGTTTCCTAAAGGACGAGATAGAGCCGGTGGCTGCCAGTGTTGTGGAAGCGGGTACTTTTCCAATATTTCCTTCTTTTTCTGTAAAGTGGATTTCTCATCCGGTCTAAGATTATCGGAAATTTCTAGAGTAGAGGTGAAGGGAGTCGACATCGCTATTGGAATTTTTTTGTAAATTGTGTCGAAGAAGAGAGAAACATTATGGGTGGTAGAGGATTGAAAAAGTGCAGTTGTTTGACCGAAGTGGGACGGCTTATAAACGCAAGAGCACAGCAGAAGTAAGAAAAAAATGTTATTTCTGTTACCAGTGATCGACGACGATCCTCAAAACTGGAAGCTTCTTCCCGTCATACGAAGGTATTTTACAGTGTATAAGGTTTAATGTGTTTATTATAGCTTTTCTCACTGAGGTCAACGTGGGGAACAAGTCAAAGGCGACTCGGATGTTATTCATGTGGATGGTACTCAACACTGCAGCGGTATTGGAGGTTTTTTCCAGTGTAGGTGCTCAGGAAATTGTACATTCGTCGCACAGTAGCTCTATGCATCACTTGTGGGGGGGTATATCCAATATTTGATGCAAATACGACATATAAAAAGTGATACCAAATGGCGAACTTGAAGTGCAAATATCGGCGGGGACGATCCAAGGACGATCCATGAAATCAATTTCAGATATCGTGATTTCGAGTTGGCGGTGATTAGGAGACGTACTTGCTGATGTAAATTATGCCTTCCACTAGGTGCCCATATGGAAGAGAGTGGAGATTGGTCGTCGCTGGCTGTTCTGTGGTCCAGATTGCTGTGCCGGCGCCTAAAATCAAGTTCAGGTACTTCATGCACGTGGACCAGCTTGCCAACTGATGCGGAAATTGTGTTGGTCCTGAATGGTGTTCGGTTGCCCTTTTATTTCACCATAGTAACGAATTAAACTTACCATTCTTTCTTTCACTAATGATCAACGTCGGATTGAACTTGATAGATCTCTCGTATCTTAATGACACACTTTGTACTACTGCCACCCAATATTTGTAATCGAAGCCTGGGGTACTAAAATATTGATATGAATGATATGCATATTATTGATTTTTACAGCTTCACAAGAAGCAGGAGTGTACTTCCATTGAAGTCTGAAGCTGGCGCGGAGGGAAACACGGCGCAAGTCCCGTTTGCACAGCCGCAAAACACATAAATAACTTCTGGCCATAAATTGTACTACTCACTTTCATCTTGCCAACCTTACCACCATCATATCTTCGAAATCTGAACAGATCTTTTGCTCGAACCTGTCGGATAATGGACTTCGCACGGTGTACAAGACTTCAAGCTTCATATTCCACCTTCTTCGGACCTAGTTTTTTCAATGAACTAGGACTCAGGCCCAGGAGTAACCTACCTCTCCGACGTTCACTGCATATTTGCATGCTCGATTTGATGCAAATGCCATCCCTTCAACATGAATTTGTCGTTGCGCCCATGCGGGCACAGAACCGCATCACAAATTATTGCACACCAACAGCAAACCAACAGTGGACATGGAAGGTTTCCTCGCTCCGAGTCTTCGCGGCCCTCTATTCCCGCCGAATGTCCGGCGTTCGTGAGCTGAACCGCGTACAAAAATGCGCCGTTTGAACTGAGTGGAAGGCTCATAGTGTATGTGAGGACGCTCGTCTTGAAGTACTCTGATCGATTGGCACTCTGACGTGATAGACAAGATTTTTCCATCGGTATGAAAAGGTTTTCATATCCGAAATTGATAGACCGCAGTGCTGAGTGGCACATATATGATTATCTGGACGATAACGGAGATCGTGACGGAATGTGAGCACGACAGTGTTATCGACACGAACTTGCCAGGCGGGTCGACGACATATTTTTCTTCTTCCTGCTACCACGTCAAAGGTCCACTGATCTCGGGGGCTTGTGCTCAGCGCTCGTCCCCGATCTTTAGTCTGCAACCCATGGCTCTGGATCAGCATAGGGTCCCCTTCATGCAAAAAGACTCACATTTGGCATGTTTGTCGCGAAGTTGGCCAAGAGAGGGAAGTTCATCGTTGCTTTCGTTGCTGGGATTCAGGATGCACCTCGACGGCGGGGTTCTGCATTTTGGGCGCCCAAAACAGCATATAGGCCGTTCTTCTGGTCTTTCCGCCATGGAATCTGAAGCGCGGGATGCAGGATGGCGCCACTAGACAATAATTTGGTGAGAAATTGAAAATGTGATTGGATGTGGTGCTCATTTGGCGTCCAGGAAGCATGGATAAGCCTGCATAAATTAACAGAGGCTGTTATGCATGGCGACCTGTGGACTGTTGTAGACGCGGCTATGATTTACCCTGGCGCAAGCATGGGAAAGAGCGCCCGAAGATAACCGCATCAGGCGTGTGGTTTGTTTTCAGGCACGCGTGGGTGGAGAGAAAACGGGGACAGCCCGTGGATCAAAACGTCGCCGTTTCCGTTCGTTCTCCCCAACACGAGGCAAAAAGTGTGAGCTGAACACGAGGCGCGTCAGACCTGCGTCTGCATCTACGCTCTGGCTATCTTATCCTGTCTCTTTCTCTGTTCGCTTTCCCCCCCTTCTTTCTGGTGTGCGTCGTAGCATGCCTCCCCCTCCCGGCTCCTCGTCACAACAGTCGCGCGGAAATCCCAGTGCGTCTCCTTCCCCCACAGATGGCAATGACAATCCCCCGTCGTCCTCTCGTCTCTCAAAAGACTCGGAGGGATATCCATCTTGGCTACCCAAACGGCCTCCACCACCGGCACCAGCGTCCACCTTCCAATCGTCAATAATAGGGGGTCTTCAAGGTTCAACACCAAGCCCAGTCGAACCAGCTCCATTTATAGGCGGCCGGAAGCCCACGCCGCGCTCGGTACGGATAGTCAACATGCAGGACACGTTTGGGGGCGCAGTTGACAGAGAGGCGCGCGCGGGGCGCGAGGCGACCGACCAAACGCATGTCGGTGTCGACGCCCCTCCGAAAGTGTGGACGCGCGCATCGGCCGTACCGCCAACGGCGTTCAACCCCTCCGCGCAGGACGATATGCTTCCGCTTCCTCAGCCACGGTTTCGAGCCAAAAACTTGCATCTGCAACTACTAGACCATCCGAGCAAGTGGATGAAGCTATATTTCTATATCTGGCCCCTCTTGGTTCTCTATCATATTCCATTACAGACCTTCTTTGATTTCAACGCGGTGTTCATTTTACTCGAGTGTGTAACTTTTTCCTTCATACCGGGACAATATTGACATCCCGTCTGCCGTAATTGTCAGAGTCGCCAAATTCCCCAACCCGCAGTCGACGGGCAGAAACTGGGCGCTGGGAGCAGCTGCGTACATTGCTGCCTGGTTAGTCTGGATATTCGTTGTCTGTCTTATGTATGAGATTGTGTATTCGTTCACAAGACGCTGGCGCTTGCGTACGTATTCACCGTTCGATCTGGTGCACGAAAGCTTATTGTGTTGATTACCCACACAGGCCGTCCCTTGATGCTGCCCATTTATCTATCATCTTCCGCGTTCAACTATGCCGCCATGACATCCTACACGAATTTCAGCTTTCTCCAGCACCTCCGCCTCTCCGCCTTCACCTCGGAGCACGCAAGCGTCGACGGTGAACAACCCACTTCTGGCCCGGCGTCAGATCTCGACGAATTTCACAATGAAAATCAGGGCTCCTGGCGGCAGGGAATCGCGGAGACATGCTTCTTTTATTCGCAGAACCTATCCACTGTCACGCTTCTGCTGCCTCGCGCGGGCCTGAGCCTAGCGCTGCTGTTTACCTTCTCGAGTGCAGCCCAGATTCCCGCCTTTTCTACCTCAACCGGCTTCACTCGGCGGGATGGGACGTTTTTCCGACCAGACGGATCGTTGACAGACTATTCGCGCGGCGTGTTGATCGCGAATGCGACCTGGACAGCATGGCGTATTTTGGTGCTCCTTGTATCTTGGTGAGTTATGTTCCCATGCTCCAAAATGCCGGCGCCTGATTGCCCTGTGTGATTCACAGGCTCGGCCTCTGGATCTTCTCCAACCAACGCCTTGGAGGCCTCTGCGGGCCACGGCACCGCTGGGACGAGGCAGAGCAGGAGAAGACGCGCTCAGTGTATTCCGAGGCTGCATCCGAGTACGGCGCGTATCGCGGCAGCTTCTATCAGCCGGGCGGCACCGGTGGCGAGTACGGCGGCGACGAGCTCCCGTGGGAGTGGCGTGAGGCGACGCGCGTGCGCGTCCAGGACGCATTTGAGTTCTGTATCACGACGCGTCGCCGGAGCGCAGATGGCGCGGCGGGGCTGCGCTGGTCGGGCGTGCCCGTCCCTGGGTACGGATACGGGCTCCGCCACAGGCGCACACGCAGTCGGCAGAAGCGCTTGAGCGCCGCGGCGAAGAGCAGGGACGCGCCGCCAGAGAAGGCGAGGGACGCGGAGGACTACGAGGGCCTTGAGCGGGTGTTCGCTGCGGTCGGCCTCGCGGGTGTGCCGTCGCCGTCGCGCCGCAAGGGCATCAGCGAAGACCTCTTCGACGCACCCGCGATGGCGGCGAAGCACCCGATGATTGCGCCGCTCCAGTACGAGGACCGTCAACCTGTCGCATCGACGAGCATGCACACCGGGCTGGAGGCGCCGCAGATGGTGAAGCGCAATTCGAAGGACAAGATCCCTGGGTTCGTCGGCGCTGGCGCGCCGCTGATGAGCCTGCCCTATCCCTTCTCGCGGCCTGGAGCCGGACATGTATCGTCGAAAGATTCCGTGCCGTTCCCCGGAGGTAGCGGCGACCAACGCAGGTCGAAGACGAGTTCGAAGAACAAGAGTACGGAGTCCACGTCGTCGCCTAGCACAGGTACAGAGGAGAGCGCGTCCGGCTCCGGTGCGACCGAAGAGGAAGAAGAGGAAGAGGAAGAGGAAATCGACGACGACGAGGAAGAGCTTGAGGATGATGAGGAAGAGGACGAAGATGTCGATTTCGTCGACAGCGAGGAGCCTTCGTCCGGACGAGCTTCTGGCTCCATGTCTTCCCTCGGCCAACCCATCTCGCCCTCCCGCGGAAACCCATTCGGTGCGCGCCGCCCGTTCGGTGCTGGGCACGGTCGCAACATGTCCGGCGTCTCCTCTGCCTTATCGTCCGGGCAGGGCATGTCCGGCGGCTCTCATGTCCACAGCCAGAGCATTAGCTCGTCACACGGGACCAAGAGCGCTGGGGGAATCTCTGTCCTCTCGCAGAGCACCGGCAATCCCGAATCGACCGACTCGGAGCTGCCTGGGGGCCGAACGCGAGCTAGCCTGAGCCAGAGCAGCAGCCCCGCCGGGCCTGCCCGGCCACTGGTCGGCGCCTCCATCCCTATGCCCCCACGACACCCTCACCTGCAGGGCCAAGGCCGCGGGCGTAGCGCGACCGCGCCTTCGGGAAATATCCCCTCCGCCGCGTATACACTGTCCACGCTGCACACACAGACGGCGCCCATTGCCTTCCCAACTGTCTCGCCTCGCCACCGCGTCGAGAGTGGCAGAGGTATCGTCGTCGACCCTGCGGTACTGTACGCGGACAGTGGCATGAGCTCCGATGGTGACCTGCCCCCTGCAGACGACGAGGACGAAGATGAGGACGGTGAGCTTGACGGCGAAGAGGAAGAGCAGCACGACCGCGTCGGTCTCCTCGGTGTGCCGGCGAGCCCCAGTCCTCGCGCGTCGCTGCTCGGCGCCAGCCGCGTGTCCCTCACCACATCATCCTCGGGTGATGGCACGCGCTCGCGCACACACTCCGCAACACGCTCGCGGCACTCGTCGACTAACGCGCGTTCGCGGTCGCGTACGCACTCCGCGGCGTCGGCGCGCGACCGCGCGAACTCGCTTGGGGCGTCCATGCGCTCACTTGTGCACAGCGCGGCTGCGTCGCTGAGCCAGCTTGAGCTTGTCATGCGCGGTGCGACTGGGCCTGCTGCGGGCCTCGGTGGACTCGGCCTCGGTAGTCGCCCCCGCAGCCGCGTAAACTCTTCGATGGCTCGCCTCGAGGAGGACGTTGAGATGCCCGCAGTAGCCACAGAAATGACGACACGGAACCGCGACGTCAGTGGCACGAGCACAAGTAGCGGTAGTGCAAGCCAGGGCGGAAGCGTTGAGGTAGCCTCGAATCGCCTCGTTGAGAGGGCACGCCGGGAGGAGGCAGAGGGGGAGGGGTATTCGTCAGGTGGAACGCACTCGCGGAGCGGCAGCGAGAATCTGAGCGCAGAGAATTACACCTTCGGAAGGCCCATCGCTTTTATGCAACATCCTCCGGCAACGCGCGATGAAATGCCACTGGACGAAGAGGAAGAAATTGCTCTTGAAGACCGGAGTGTCAGCGACGGCGACGAAGTGAGAAGGTCGCCTGGCCGATCTATGCCCATTGCCATACCTATAGTGACGCGGTCAGCAGAGCAAAGCGAACTACACGCACAGCAGATGCCCGAGTCCTACACGTCCGCGTCCTTCTACTCACTCAACCCATCCGACCTCACAGCAACACCGCCAACGCCCGTTCCCATCCACTTCCATGCCGAAGGTCGTGACCAGTCCCAATCGCCGCCCCAATCGACAGACCACTCGCCTGAGCGGCAGGGCATCGCAATTCCCTGGACAAATAACAGCCTGTCCGTCGCGCCTGCCAATCGCTGGATCCACCCACGCCAGGGCACGCAGACTATCGACAGCGAGAGCCCGCCGGATATTAGTACCGCAGCCGGCAGCTTCGTTACCGCGCCTGCGACTATTGAGGGCGCGACAACAACAACGGAGAGCAGCGGCGGCCGCACGATATCCGGCAGCTGGGAGACTTCGCCTCATCCACGTCCATCCGCCGTGCGCTCAGGCGGGATGGTCGAGCGCCCGGGCGACGACATGGGCCTCGATGCGGGCACATGGCGAGTGGTGTAAGGTGCTGGAAACACGTCGATGATGGGAGGAAAGAGGCTGGTCGCCAGCCACGCAATCCGCTTTTACCATCTGATATCCAGTCATTCACAGTTCTCACCCTCTCACCCGCCCCACCCTCGTCTGCAATTCCCGATCTATGCTCGACGGCCATCCCCGCGTACCCGGTACAGCCCCTCATCTAGGCCCACGCTGCACGTCAGCAGACATTTGGCGCCTTGCGGCAGGGTGGGTCTGCTTCTGCTCCGCAATAAATCAATATCACACATTTGCCACTCATACCAATCTAGTCAAACAACCATTCCACCATTTCATCAATCGATTTATGATGCCTTTATGTTCTGAACGACTGCATGGTTTTCCTGCGCCAACCTTGCTCGTTCCCGTTTTACGTGCGCTATTGATGTTTATGTTTTTTCATGACCTTCTCACTTGATGTATTCTTCACCCTCGCCCCGACTTCACATCGAGTCATGCCACGCCAACTCCCTTCTACGCCCCGAAGAAATGTGCGACACCTATTTCCGCTTAAACTCCTTCCAAAACACCGCTATTCCCATCTTCAGCAATATTACTCTCTATTCCGCCCCGCGTTACATTATTCCTACCTATCCATAGATACTATATGGTAACCTTCTGTACTTATTCCCTTCCCACCCAGTTCTTATCACTGTTCACTATAATTACATCCGCCCTCCCTGCGTCCGCTTCAACTACGTTCATCTATCTTCATCCGCATTCTACATACATCCACCCCATTCCCATTCCTCCATAACCTGCTATGCGTACCCTATCAAACAGTAGTACATTGGAGCTTGTCTTCTGCTACATCTATTCTCTTTCTTGGTTTACCGTTTATCATTGCAACCTAAACAGCTTTAGTATTCTTACAATTTAACTGTTTATGTGAAAGTCTTTTGTTAGCAAGAGCGGGTGTGTGGGCACTGGGGTTGCTGGACAGTGCCACTGACCCCACAAAGGCAGAAATTCCATGCAGTTTCCCACCCTGTCTCCGCGCATGACGTCCTATCAGAGTAGGCTCAAGTTCTTCGCAGGAATTTGAATGGAATTACTTCGATAATTTTTATAGAGCTTTAGTCAAATGTCGATATATTGTGTATACTTAATTCAAAGCCAAGATATCACAGAGATTTTCATTTCGACAACACTGGCACTTTATTCTTCAGAAAAATCAAGCACATCAAATCCCTTTCCATAAGTCGCATCCCAGTCAAACACACTCTGCTGGTTTTCATGCCCAAATGCCAGGGTCAGCCGCCCAATCTCATCCGCATCGCGCACCACGGGCCTCGCGTCCTCCTGCGTCTTGCCGCGTGCGCCCTGTCCCCATATGCGCGTGCCATCGCGGCTGAGGAACGTCCCGATGTGGCGGAACGTGAGACTGATGCGCGCGCCGTCGTACGCCTGTTCCTCAGGCGCCTTTTGGTTCTGCGGGCGGTTGTCGTGGTTGATCGCGTGCAGCCACTGCGCGTTCGTGGCGAGGCCCATGACGAACAGCGAGTTGTGCGGGAGCGGGATGCGCTGGGTTTGCCGTGGTGGACCGTGTGGTGCGTCTGCCGCCGTTGTGGGTACTGCCGCTACGGGGGTAAGGGTGCGCTGCGCGTCAGCAGCAGCCGGCGTGCGATCCTTCTTCTTGCGCAGGGTCATCGTGCGCCGTGCGCCGAAAGAGACGTTGACGATGCTCGAGCCGGGGACGACGTCAATTGTCTTGTCCGAGTGCTCGGAGATGCAGTCTTTGCCGCTGCGGTACAGCTGGATGAGGACGTGGTTCATCGGATGGTTAAGGGCCTGTGGTACAGTTAGCGGTGCACTCCACTCACTGCCAAACACATCAGCCCACCTTTTCTACATGGTCGCGGATCATTGCCACTGTCGCGGAGAATGGCTCGAGGGCCGGCGAGCGGTCTGCCGGGTGGCGGTATATTGGGTAGCTGAAAACATGTTACGCGTAAGCTTCGACGCCAGTTCAACGGTCTACCAGGTGAATGTGGGCATACCTCCCGTCCTCCGCTACCTCGCCCTCGACAGCTACAAGTCGCGGTACATCGCCGCCTGCTCTCATGTATCAGCCACCAGCACATAAAAAAGCACTGAAGAACGCACGCACCGCGATGGTACATGCTCTGCCAGTTGACTTCTGCTTGCAGCTTCTCAAAGACACCGTCCTCGAGCTCTGGCGGCAAGAAATCGGCGACCAGGTACGTGTCGCCAGCCCCAACGACGTCGCCTACACCGAGAACAGGCGGTTTAGGCACCTTCTTCCTTGGTGGGGCAGGTTTTGGGGGATTCTGAGTGAGGTCCGCCATGGGTGATATCAGGATCTCTTCGAATATAGATGAATGGATGAAAGAAGTAGTGGTTTTCTGTTATATTGCTCGATCAGATAGTTCGTGGAGGTAAAGAACACAAAACGACATCCTCCTTCGTATAGGAGTCGCCTTTTATGAAGAATCGAGTCAGATCTGTTGAAGAGTCTTGCGGTCACCGGTGACCAGACGAGAACTGGATTCGGGAAATGCCGCAAGGTGGTGCCCAGACCAATCTCCCAGACACAAGTGTGAATTCGCCGACAATTACGTAGCGCAAACGTAACAGCAAGAAGGAAGACCTCAGAATCCATGGCCATGGCGTCGTAACAGTGAGATTCAATATAGAGCCGAAAAATAAATGATTAGCGTTTCACCTACGGTTCTGAGGCTCGCCGCTCAGGCTCATGAAAAATTCAACTGATATTTCTAAACGACATGTACTTTTCTCAAGTAGATGTTGGGCTGAGGGACTAAGCTCCAAGGGCCAGAAGCTACTAGAACAAATATCTTACATATACATACAGGAGTTGCCCACTGGCGAGTGTCTAGTACATGGGTATCGTCAACCTATCTATGATCCAGGCGCTATCCAGGCGTCCCTCACTGTGGGTGAGTAGCAAAATCAGTAAAATAATACTGAAGCAAAAATCCCCGCTAAACGTTGTACAACATAAAGGCTCCCTTGAACAGGTCGCTATACACTCTGTTTCAGATGAAGCAGCCCACGCGCGATCTCACTTTGCCTCGCGTGTCTCCAGCTGCAGGCTAGTCTTGTCTAGGTCATGCAGCGTGCTGTCCTCGCTGTCTTCCTGGGCACTGAGCAAACCTTGCTCCATCTCCGACCCCGAATCCGTGCCAGAAAGCTGACGCAGTACGAGGCCCTTCGCCCGCGTGGGTTTTTCTTGCTCCTTCGTCAGCTGCACGTCAAACATTAACAAAAACAGTGCGTGGTTCAGGATTGGATATTAAATGCGCACGGCAACGTATATCGCGGACGAGATGATCAGGAGGGTCCCGACGATAGAGAGCGCCGTCGGAATAGCCTTGAAAAATATGCGCTCCAGGATGGTCGCGAACACCACCTGCATGGATCATACGTATAGGTAGGCGGTTTGAATAAAACGAAAGAGCGCACCTGGGTGTACACAGCCATCGTCCCCCTGCCCGCGGTCTCGCGCTGCAGCCCCATCGTCAGAAGCACCTGCGCGAAAAGGCCAAACACGCCGATCATTCCCAGCAGTGCAAGCCATTCGATACGGCTAGGAACGACAAAGGCCACTTTGCCGAATATTATCCTGTATTACCCAATCCCCTAGAATTAGCTCCCAAGATAAATGCGTCTGTCGAAGACGTCATACCAGGTACTCGAGACGACGACACATAGTAAGGAAAATGATGTTAATGAATGTAAAGGATGCGCTCTTTTCCCTATCGCGCGAATAGAAGTATCTAGGGTATAGCCAAGCCTTGAGCTTAATTTTCGCTAGAGAAGCATTTCGGACATAATACTCACAAGCGCCCGTGGCACCTATAACACCGATCATAGCCACTCTTCGGAGCGGAATAGTCAATATTGAGTAAAACACGGGAAATAGTTGGGCTCACCCAACCGCAATTAAGCGGTCCCTGGGAGTGCCTTTCTCTGCGTAATCTCCCGGTAGTGGACTACCGTCACCTGCCATAGCGGGCATTTTAGGAGTATGCACGTTACCGAAGAGTGCCGTGGGTCGTGCGATTAGTACGACCCCAATCAGGCTGATAACTGCGAGACAATGAGATTACCGCAGGAACTCACAAGAAAACAAAACGCACGTCCGGCAAGAGCCTCGCGGCGGGTGAACTTCTCGCCCAGGAAAAAAGAGCCGGTCACTGTGGTGCACATGGGCGCTAAGAATGTGAGCACAGTGGCATCCGACAAGGAGAGGTATTCCAGCGAATAATATACGCCGAAGAGACCGAAAAATCTACGGTTTGATAGATCAGAGAACGCTCGCGGTAAATAGATACAGAACCCACCCGATGAAGCCTCTGAAAGCCAAAAGCAAGCGGACACCTTTAGGGCCCAAGAAAGGGTCGGGGATGCCCGTCCCTAGCCTGTATTAGATGCATAAGCTCTCGATTAGATCGATGAGGACGGCGTGGAGAAATACATATATGCCATTGAGCCCACATATGTTATCCCCTGCATTTCCGTCAACTTGAAGCTCACTGAAATATGAATTAAGCACATACCATGCGCACAAGGATGAGCTATATTTTTGACCATTTTAGAAGTGACCCATGGGGAAGCGGGCCAAAGCACGTACCTCCAGGGTCGACACTGGCGGATCGATGCCGTTCAGCTTTTTCACCGCGACGTTCATCAGCGAGAAGAACGCCTGCGAAGACGCCACGAGCAGCAGCCCTGTGTTGTTGCGCACGGTGTCGCGTGCGCGTACCAGCCACCAACGCATGCACCCGTGCTTTCGTCCGCTATCCAACATACCGTGCGAGTCGAATTCAGCGTCGTCGTGCGCCTGTGATATTGATAGGCCAGAGTGCGGTCCTACGGGCGTATGTGGGATGGCAAAGTCCGCATACTCAGGCGTAAGGGCTGTATATGTCACCCGCGAAGAAGACATAGTCAGCGCTGGCGTGGTGGAACAAAAGAACAAGAGGCCCGCAATGCGGCGTGCTGCCGGTGTGGAAATCCGACATCAGAGAAAGTTTGCTCCCAAGGTGTTTGATTGCCACTCAGCGGCAACATATGAGGTCGGCCCAGCATCGGCCGCTGATATCAAGCTGATGTCCTAAAATAAACGCACCCTTGAAGCTCGAAGAGATAGCGAACACTCGTCTTGTCACTTATCTTCTTCGAGAACTTATAATCCGGGACATTACATGTAATACCCTTGGCAACGTTTACATCACTTATCATAACGCAGTGATTTAAGTACTAATGTCGTCACTGTCGCGACTTCCGACACCCTTTTCGTGGTGAATGGTTCTCGTATTTCTCACCCGATAGGGGAGCGATTCTAAGTATACGCCAGTCGAGGCCGCTGCTCATTATCGCCGCATAGAACCTGTCTTGCCACTGGCACTGGATGGAAAACATGCTAATTATATTAAGCTCATAAGTCAAGGCTGTGACACTTCAGCTGGCAGGCCCAAGTTTGCCCAACTTGAAGTACAACACGCGGTGGAGCGGATTATTCTATTTTGAAGCAAGGTTTTTCAAGGGGTTTCAACGAAGTGAATGAGGGGAGACGACAAGTCGGCAAAATGAAATATTAGTTGAAGTATATAAGCACAGATGAACCCTCAAAAATGTATTACTTAAGTCAAATGTTATGATTGTTCCACTGCTGCCTCATACATCTCTACAAATACACTTCTGGATTAACATTATGTAGTATTGCTAGTTCTGACATATAACATGCACAGAAATTTCCATGAAATCATGAAATCTTGATGAAATCCGGGTGGAGAAACTACTCTCGGCCGTTCCATACGGCCGCCGGTCCGGACTCCGACTGGACGAATTTCGCTGACACATTCCGAGTCGGCGCTTATTTTGCTTCTTTCTCTTGACCACAACTCCCTTTACTCAACCACAGGATTTTGTTTGTCTTCTCTACCAATGACATTCGAGGCAGGAAATACCGGGACAGGTTCGTCGGAGGCAGATGATTTCTCATTTACTTTTATCTTGCATAACACACGTCGGTGAAGGCGACGGCTGCATCAACTATCTGCGATCCAATCCGACCCAACGTCTCTTTGAGATCACCCACACCTCACTCTCCGACGAGGATTGTGAGGTCTTGTTCCGATGGCTGACGACTGGTGGCGGTGTTAGCTCGCAACAAGGTGTGTCTCTGTGTCTTCGAACGCAAAGAATTAACTTTACGTCCTCTCCTTAGCTCAGTTTCCTAGATCGTTTGAGTCGGTGTCACTGCGTCATGTTCATCTTGGAGATCGCGGATTTCGTGCGTTAATCACTTGGTTGGAGAGTATACGCCACCTACAAAAAAGCTCTGAACGGAATGGCCCGCCACGTCTAACGAATCTTTCCCTACGTTTCGTCCGTTGACCATATTCTTCGTACGTCGCAGTACTGACCGAGTTTCAGAATGCCATAGAAGGAACCGCAGATCTCGCGGAATCGTTCATATCATCCCTTCAGATTCCCTCCCCCTCGTCTGCTGCTCAAACGTCAGCCCTTTCATCTCTAATCCTATCGCATAACCCGCTGTCGCCCGCATTCAAGAGCACGCTCTTCACATTGCTTCCAAACCTTCCCTCGCTTCGACTGCTGCATCTTTCTATGACGAATCTCACCGCTGAGGACGTTCCCGCTCTGGCGACTTACATATCTGACAAACGCTGTCGGCTAGTCGAGCTACACGCGAACGCGAACACCATGGGCTACGCTGGCATAAGAACTGTAGTCGCTGCGGTTGGCCGCTGCTGGACCATGGAACGGGTCGACCTCTACTCTAATGCTTCGGCAGATCCCGCCGTCGACGCCGCCGCCGATGACGGGCAGGATCTGGGTGACGGGGTTATCTCACATGACGCGATTGGTGCCTACGCACCAGGAAGCGGGTGCAGCTGGACAGGCTTACAGCGCAAGCTGAAGTATCACCTTGCGCAACATACCCACCTCAAGCGATCAGTGGCGAGCGAGGCGCTCCAGTTGCTCCAGTATGCACGCATCATGTTGCGCAATACGCGCCCTGCCCCCGCTTCGACGAACGAGGCGTGCACTGACTGCGACTGCACCCCGACTGCTGTGTCGCTCTCTCCCTTAACCCCTTTGCTACCTCCGGAGATTTCTCCACCTCCCACCCCTGGAGCACCCTCGTTCAGCGCGCTCCCTACCGAGCTGCAGCTGCAGATCCTCTCGGCCCTCTCTCCAACGCTGAGCAGTGCGCAGCGTGTACGTGTACTATCGTACGCATCGGATACCCGCACACTGCCTTCACTGCGTCTCTGCTTTCCCCGCGCGGCGCTCTCCCGCGGGGGCGGCTGTGTCGCGAACCCCGGCGCGCTCGGGTATGCTGCTGAAGCGGCCCAAGGCTTTGGTGGTCGCGCGGGGAAGAAGGTCGGTTCGCTCTTACGCCAAGACACGCATGCGTGCGCAGATGGGTCATGTATGAGATCCTCAAGTATTGTGTGCCAACGGCAGACTGCACGCGATGAATGGCTGGCGCTTGTAGGCTGTGACTACTACGACCCAAGCCCGCGGTAAACTCGGATGTGACTTCTAGTGCAAAATGCATCTAAGCAAACAACGCTGAAATCAGACGAGAACGATTCATCTGCTGATATCCAATCAAATCCACATTCTCGAATAAACAGAATCTTTGTCTTTATCACAAATGTCCAAATTGAGGAGCCGCTGTCTTCGGCACAGCTTTTGGCAGTCACCGGTCACCTAGTACTTACTCTGTGAGCTGTGTTTAGATGTATAGAGCACTTGACATACGTATCATGAACCCTCCGTGAAGCCGAGTCGCTAACGAACCATGCAAAACGTCACAGGACCTTGAACGGAAAGTTATAAACATCTGTCGATTTTACCAAACGATGGACAATGGATGTGTCTCGAGATGGCCAGCATAATATTCAAAATAAATCACTAGTTCTCAACAAGGAAACAAGAAGATTAATTAAACATAGATTGTTATAATATTCTTTGATTTTTCCTCCGCAATTTGAGCTCTCACCAACGGTCAACAGCGACACCAAAGACATGGCTCTGGCAAAAGTAGTGCTTACAATATGGCGCCTGGGAAAATAGTGCCCATCAAAAGTGGCGCTCTGAGGATCGAAGTAGCTCGCCGCGCCATTTTTCCGCGACACTCTACTAGAAGCTTATATTCCCTCAAAGTGCCGTGGAATTACCAAAATATTCAAAAAATAGAGCGCAGACTCGGACAAGGTCCCCGTTTAATTTTTTATACAGTTTGAACGCCATGAGTGCCAAGGCTGAATTCAAGCGCTTGTGGTTCTCAAACAACGAACACGCTAATCATATCTTTGTTATATCTCACGCTTACCTCACTTCAAGTTAAATGCATTGGGGGACTTGGAGCATCATTGTAACAAATCTTGATAGGAATAGGAATACACTTTGAAAAATGATCATTGATTCATCATCTGCGAACCCTCCCCTGATGTTGGGGCAGCTGGGCACTGCATTTTGCTATCATGGTGCATCATTTTGACGGTGCCGATACTATATAATTATGTGAGTCATATACGAGCTTTCGGTTTCTACCCCTACATTGATGCCCATCCATTGCCCATACTAGAACGTCCAACGTATTCTACCTTGCGTTTCCAGCTGCGTCTCCATCAATGTCTTCAGCACTACTTGCTTCCATTGCATACACTCAAATTGAGAATTACATATTGGGTGTGTTATTTAAACCATTGCTTGAAGTACAGATTTATGTTTAACAAAAGGCAAACATCATAAGCTGCATCCATTACTGTTCTTATCTACGAAATCCTGTCGTCATTTGACAAGGAGGTGGAATATATATGGAGGTTTTATTATTTTGTATTGTCAGTTCATAGATCAAATACTCATGCGCAACATATCTTTTTCTAGATCACGGTGGACAGTCCCAAAGTTTCTATACATATTTTCTCGATATTATCCTCTGGCGTTTCTGTGGTATTGAGCTCCTGAAAATATGAAGCTGGACTGCATTAACTGTAACCCTTTAGTGCAACTTTAGGGTGTGCGTTATCGCTTGCCAAAAAAATGAAGATGTTCATTTATGCATGCTCATAACCTTCTCGGCTTTCAGTTGCGGATGATGCGCAAATTTCTCAGCATGTGAGTCCTTTAATCTATCGCGTTGTCCTTCAACAAACATCCATATAAACAGGGGCAAGTATTCATTAACATTCATTATTTGGACCAAACTATGTTATTTATACTACCCCAACTGGAAGATGCCGTATACAATCATCATACCATGGTTTGTAAGTGAAGAGCTGCTACTTTCTACGTTGCTAAAAGATATTATGAACATTCTATCATCAGCGGGGGGCTTATTTTAATAGTCCCAACAGTGAGCATCATATTTCTCCTTCGTGTGTCCGCAGCATATGGAAATAAACGCCAATGTGAGCTTACATCTATGAGGGTTATCAACTTATTGAAACTGATTCGCTTTTAGTTAATATTTTACTTATTATATCTTCACTTGGTGAATTTGACTGCCTCTCTTGCCATTTGACCCCACCCTAATGCTACTTATCATGTGATCTCTGACCTCAGTGGAATTTAGTGTGCGCCTTTTTTCTGTGCTTTTTCAAATTGGCCTATTGAACCTGACCTTATCACTGAAATGATATATATATTACCTAGTGCGAGTTAGCGACAACCATCAAGTCGACAATCACAGTCACCAATAGTCAAATTGTTGCACCTACTATACCTGGAGCTGGACCTCAAGGATGCTTCAACGATTTGTCCAAATCCACAAACATTCATTTGAACAACTTAGAATTACTTGCTTGGTAAGTTAGATCAATTTTCTGCCTTATATTCAGTTATAGTAGATTTGACCCTGTATGGTTGCTTAACTTCTGAAGGATTGCAACCTTGATCAATAGTGGTATGTTTATTCTCATGTGTTTATTTTATGATGCCCTGACAGTGGACACTACATTACTATGAACCTCTTATGCAGCACTTTTGTTTAGTCTTACTCTACTGCGGCTGTGGCACCCGGCCAGTAGTAGAATACTCAATAACAACCTGCCTGCTCAACAAATTACCAAGAACGAACCATTCATTTCGAGGTTTCTTCGAGACGGAACGCTTTACTTCTGCGTCATCTTCGGTATTTTTTTTTGTTTCCTGGCTCGACCTTTACTAATATGTTTGCAACTCTACGTAGTCACAGGTCTCTTAGCTATGCTGAGCGAAGTAATACCTAAGAACTTTTCACCATTAAGTATCTACGTTTTCCCGTGAGTCTAAGTTCTATTATTCCTTGAAGGGCGGGAAATGCCGACGGCGGAGTCTTGTTATTAACAGGTGGTTTTGTTGGACTGACAAACTTCGCGCTATATTTAATAAGCGCCTTTACGTTGCGATTACGAATACAAGGTGCGCGAGCAATAGCG
>JAEKIV010000375.1:0-32276 GCA_016801325.1 Hypholoma fasciculare
GAAGGAATTGAGGAAAATTTGAGTTCAAGAAAGCGTTTTGTTTCATCGAGCAGTGTGTTTCAAGGACCGGTGAATGACTGTATACATAGTCAGTAAGATTAACGGTGAGGCACATAATCTTCGAGAATATGTTAGAATTGCATTTCCTACCTCGAAGTCTTTGTTTCCGGACTACCGGATTTATTACATGACAAATACATTTTGGAGTTCGCGAACAGATCGAAAAAGAATACAGTGTGATGAATTGGGATTAGGACAAGTAAGTATTGATCATGCCATGTGTGTACAGAAATCCACGCCAGAGAAAACAGGTCCGAGTCGCTTCGATATGATCTTCGTCAGGATATCTGCGACTCCTCTTTGCCTCCTCGTCTGGCTCCAACTAAGCCAGTCATGAGCCATCCCTTCAACCTGACGCCTCGATGGGCTCACTACCAACAGAGCCATTTATGGATGATTCTGATCCGGTGCCTGTTTCTTCGGGATCGAGCCAGCTCTCCTCGACCGTTACCTTCACCCTTCGGACATACTCCTTCATGTTCTCCCTGTACAGCTGTGCTGCCTCGGCATTCGCGGGCGAGTTTGGGTTCGGGTCGTGCAGAAGACTCTGTATACTGGTGAGGATCGCGGCGACGTCGTACGTCGGCGACCAGCGGTTCTGGAGGATGTCCAAACATAGCTCGCCGTTGGCGTATACGTTAGGGTGGAACATGCGTGAGAGGAACTTGACGGTCGGTGGCTTGTTGGGGTACGACTCGTCGAAAGTCAACAGAAGCTTGAATGTGCCATCTTCGAAGGGCGTGTCGCCTGGTAACGAACAGTGGCACAAGGTGAGTCATCACGCGCGGGCTCAGACGGCGGAAGACGAACCTGGTCCAAAGATCACAGCGTTCCATAGCATGATGTTGTCGGGCAGCGGGCTGCCTGAGATCCCGCCAGGCGGGTCGGACGAGAGTCTCTTGAAATCTCGGATGAGGCGTTTCTTGCAGTTCGTGGACTAACGTATCCAATTAGCCATGCATGCCTTCATCTTACCTGAAAAGCGTGAATCTTACCATCTCGCTCAAGATCCGGGCGTGCTAGTCGTTATCGTTATCGTAAAACGTTGAAGGAAGACCAGGTAGTAGATTGCGGGTGCAGCACTAATCGAAGGGCGCGTCGTGTGCTGGTCAAGAGCTGGTCCCAGGGGTGGCTTGAGGCTGTTGGCGTATAATATGGGAAGTGGCGGTAGTGGTGAAAGAGAAGAAGGTTTAAGTTTGTTTAAGGGGGACCCTGAAGGTACTTAAGGAGACTTTAAGGCAGAAACGGATGAGAGGAACAAGGAAGATAATGGTTTTCGGTAATCAGTGCTATGGGCCTAGCATATGCCTCACGGCTTTGTTTGGCTCTGATCCTTCCCAAGTAAACAAAAGAGACACTGCCGTCGCCGGTGGTCGCCGTCGGCGCTCAAACTGCTCGTTGTCAACTCTCACAGCATCTTTCTCCTCCGCTACTTCTGATTGTCAAAACCGGTGCTTGAGCGGCGAAAATAACTGTGCATCATGAAAGTCGCGATAGCGAAGCTCACGAGTTCAATTATCAATCGAAGTTCAACTTTCCACGAATTGCCAGCTCATCCGAATTCGTGAATGCCAGTTTCTTTGAATTAATATGGTTTCGATATAGTACCCACTTGAATAGGCACTGGAAACGACATCAATTCATCTTGTTCTCGATCCCAACTCAAAGTTGCATCAATATGTGTCGTCGAACTATCAATCAACGACCAGGATCTCCTATCTATCATCATTATCACTGCCAACTGCACCTCCTACGCTTGCCTCAAGCATATCGATATCAAGACGTCTATACCGCGCAGGCCTGATTCTTCGCATTACTTGAAACAGCCCGTAGTTTCTAGAGGCCTCTGGAATCTATACGATCTACCATGATGCATGACTCTCCAGGCCGCTCGCGAAGTAACCTAATTATTCTCAGCTGCGCAATCCTTCCCTTGTCCACTGTCCGGAACTATCAGGGTGTCGTCTGGTGATACATTGACTGAGAGACTTCAAGGACCGGTCACCGCTCTAACGGCCTCGTCGGAAATATGTCATTCGCATTCAATTGGTATGTACCATTTATTCTACTTTTTACTGTAAGTATGCACTAAGTAGTAATAAAACAGGCACCGAGGTCTTCGCTTGATGGCGCCGCCGTACCTTCGACTCTATCGCTATCTGTGCATGACCACGGACTCTCAGCGCGTGTACATAGAGTCCGATGTCGGGCGAATCAATGCGCTACGCCACGTAGCGAATCTGCTGGCGCATTGCGTGGCTAACACGGTGTTGTTACTCGACTAGTTCGATTTGGCGCTAAATACGGGCGGCATTCTTTAAATCTTCGCCCGTACGATGGACAGCTGGTACTGCACGCCATCGATCCGCCAGACGCGGGTGCAGGCGGTCCGGAATAGGCGATTGAGCGAGCGGGGGCCAACGTCGTATTCCGTGGGTACATGAACTTCGTTTCATACTGTTTTCCAACTGTCTGCTTGCGTTTGACGTGTACGTCCATCCGAAAAGGCAATTATAAGAATCACTGGACGACAAAGATGACCTCAGCCAGACAGCGCGTGTACCTGTCGGAGACAAATATTGATATGCGGATAATGCTCAAGTATGCAAATTTATGTATATTACAGTTGGAAGGTATTGTGCGTGTTTATATATTATACAGATTCTGACGTGTATGAAGTATGGCGGAAACCAGGCGGCGTGTACGAGGGAATATAAAAACCCTGGATCTTCACGGGAATATGACCAACAGCGAGAAAATTAGACGCTGCGGTTAACGTCCTGCTGAACTTCGCCCTTGTCGTGACGGATATTACCTGTTTAAAGAAGCCATTCAGCACAGAAAAAAGAAAATTATGCCGATGCGGACTAACCATCAGCTTGCTGTGCCTTGTCGCCGGTGACTGCGCCGACAATGCTGTCCTTCTTGCCCCCGATGCGGTCCATGGCGCCTTCAGCGTAGCCCTTGGCCTGCGCGGCCTTGTACTCGCCCTCGCCGGCGGCGTGCTCCTCCTTGCCGGACTGTTGCCATGATGTAGCGCCAGTCATGTTGCCGATGGTCTCAACTACGGTGCCCTTAGCAGAGTGGAATTGACCAGTGGTCTTGCTAGAGGAGAATTACGATCAGCATGGGCTCTAGGCTTGCCAAAGGACCAAAGCATCGAACGTACTTGGGCTCTCCGGAAGCGGTGTTGTTAGCGGACGAAGACATGTTAAGAGTGGTTTAGTTTGGTGGTTGTGGTTGTGTTGTGATGAAAAGTTAATGTCTGTTGTCGCATTTTCAGGCTGCCTTTTATACGCCTCCAACTTACTCCTAACCAACCCCTAATAGGCTTCAAACGGCCTGAAAAGTTCGATCCGTGGCTGGGTTCTAGCATTTTCCGGACGTCATCGCTCTCATTTGCGTGCTCTGTATGATACTCCGACAAGAATTGAATTTCGAACGCGAGCTCCAAGCATGGGGCGGACGTCACTCGAGCGTCACTTGCGGATGTGGCAGTGCTGCGCTAGCGTCGAGGTTTATTGCTGCATTGCGTACGTCATTGTGGCACGATCTTCGGTGACGTCATAATACTGCGTTCTGCTGCTCAGTGTCCTCGATACTCCTCATTCCTTCATGCGCAAATCCCCCACCCTTCTGGAACAAATTCTATAAAGGAGAATGGATTCATGGTGATTGTTTCACACACCAAACTCCAGAAATTCAGCCAAATATGTCTTCTTCACCTTCCCAACCCGAACCTAGGTAGGACCCCAAATAGTATCGCATCTACGAAAAATACTGACATATATTTATTCTACAGCAAGGTTACCGGACAATATCACTCGCTCAAAGGCACAGTTGTCGAAGCGGTCGGTGACCTAACCGGCGCTACATCATGGTCTCAATCCGGCAAGGAGGAGCACCTAGCAGGCGAGACTGAGTACCAAGCCGCCCAGGCTACTGCCTACGTCGAAGGTGCCGCAGACCGTATTACCGGAAAGGCGGACACCGTCATTGGTGCGATTACTGGAGACAAGGCCAGACAAATCTCCGGTATATCTAATCGCTGCAAACATTTCATACTCGTGCTAACGTAGCTCGCTCAGGAAACGTCACACACGACAAAGGTGTCGTTGCTCAAGAAGCAAACAAATTCTAAGGATATCATGAGGCCGTCGGCTAGAGTACAATACCTTTGTATACCACCTTTCTATTACTTGCCCGATTACAAATAATGAATCAATCTGTACACTGCATCTTCATCGCATGGATATTACATGATTCCTAGAATGCAAGGCCAAAAAAAATGTAATGATTTATACGACGCGAGAGAGACTGAAGCCAGTCTATTCTCTGTTGAAACATAATTCCGAGGTTGCTCCACGTAAAAACAAATGTCGGATTTTTACTACTTTCCTCATTTCGTTCTAATGAGGCGGATCATATCCAGGTGAGTTTTTCACCACATTGACTCCATTGTTCAAGGCCTATTAAGGCCGCCATGAACGTCTGGCTAAAACGCGATCACCGCCGGACAGTGAGGCGCCGGGTATTCGCCGTTTGCCGGGTTGACAACTCTTTCCTCAACCACTCCAGTTTTACATGCATCCAACAACTGTTCATAGAATTCTCAACATTATCCAAGGCTTGATCAAGAGTCTAAGATATAATTCCTATTCTGTCCGAACTTCTCCGAAACAATAATCAAGCAAATGCAATGCCAATTGAACCGCTCGCCATGTCGATTCTAGTTTTCGAGGTTCAGACTTGGTTCAGACATTGTCTCGGCGTCTGCCAACTCTTTCTATTCAAACTCCACACCTCTTGATCCTGATCCAATATCTGCTAGCTATGTCTTGGGGTGTGTTCCTGGCAAAGTTTCGACTATAAGAAAGCAGCAGCCGCCACGACCCAAGTGAATCATATGCTATCTCGGAGATGCATACAACGTACTCAATCTGTCTGGCACTGCTGCTGAATGCCGCCATTCCCGTTCTTGGATCTATAGCGCAGTACTCACGTACTCCCGGAGAGGGTAGTGAGAGCCCCTGCGTAGAGCTGCACTTGCGCCGTGAATGGTGAATAATACTAGACGCCGTCTATTATGCAATCCCTTGAACAGCATACACAGGAGGTCTCTTAATGACGCTCAGAAGGCGGATTACATCAACTCAGTTCTCTGTCTTGCGTCAAGTCCGGCCAAAGAGTGCATCTACCCAGAAGTGCAAACGCGCTTCGACGAGTTCCAGGCGTATCATATCCAGCAAGTCAGAAACATTCACGCTGTTGTCAGTCAGTTCACCTCAGATGCGATGTTGGTCTCACAATCAATGTCTGCTAGGGCCAATTTCTACCCTGGCACAGGCATTTTATGCAGCAATACGAAAACGCTCTCAGGAATGAATGCGGATATCAGGGACGTTCTCCGTGCGTACTTCAATTTGCGTTTCGCCGTCCTTCCTTTGATGATTCACATATTATCTACAGCTACTGGGACTGGACTATAGATGCAGACCCCGGGCACACGTGAGTCTGTCTTCGACGATTGTTGGACAGGTGTTCAAAGATTCATCATCTGCCTAGCATTCGTGAATCGCCGGTGTTTGACCCAGCTACGGGATTTGGCGGTAACGGCGTCCCTGGGACTTACACGCTCCCCCCTGATATCTCACCCGAGGAACTCATATTTCCCGAAATCTACCGCGGATGTGTACAAGACGGTCCCTTTGCAAATTTAACGCTCCATCTTGGCCCGGGCGAGCACAGAACGACGCACTGCCTCGTCCGTGGGATAGGAAACGAAAAATCCGTGTTCCTCAACTCTACCGCTGTCGCGAATGCCACGAAATCAACGACGTTCGAAGTTTTCCGCGTGCAATTAGAGGGACGGCCTCTTACGCTGGAGGCTAGGATGCATGATGGAGGACACTTTGCTGTTGGAGGCGATATGAGCAATTTATTCTCAGCTCCCGGAGGTGCGTCCGCAAGAGTTTGTCTACCGATTATGATGGCCGACGATCAGACGCATTGTTGTTTAGATCCACTATTCTTCCTCCATCACGCCAATCTCGATCGTATTTGGTGGAACTGGCAACAAGTTGACCCAGCGCGCCTTTACGAAATTTCAGGCAGGTCTTCCCAGACTCCGCCCTTCGTCAACGTTACTCTCGACTATCCCCTTGAAATGGCACAATCTATCGGACCTACCGTACCTTTGTGGAAGGTCATGGATATACGTAGCGCATACAACTGCTACACTTACGTCCAATGATTTTTTTCCGTTTACAGAACCGTATCACGATAACACTCTAATTAGTTTGCATTAGTTATTTGATGTCACTGTATTTATCTACAGTTCGAAATGGCCCATAAATCTTCACGCAATCAGGAAATGGCGACGCTAGCTGTCGGTTGATCGGCTACAAGACAGCCAAACAAGGGGGACGAAGTGGCTTGAAGGACGATTGACAATGGAGAACATCTGATATTCGCAATTGTCACTGACTTGGAGGGTCTTTCAAGACAATAACTGTATTGCAATTTTTTCCTTGCTTTCAGAAGCAAAATGTGGCTGAAACCACTTGGATTTACTGGTCTGGATTTGATTTCTCAAAACCATCTCGAAACCTATTGGAAGAACTAGCGAGCGACGGGTCTTGACTAGCTTGACTCTTGAGCAAACCAGAATAAGTGCGTAAGTTATTACCTGAAAGTTGCGGACTTGCCTCTCTATCACAAAAAAAAATTGTGTATGCAGGTAAACCGTAAACGGTAACAGTGGTACAGTACTATGTAGCCCCATATTTACATCAGCATCCGAAGTTCCAATTTGGAAAAAATTGACTTTTATATCCATTGATTAGCAGCAACTCGTTTCGATCGAGTGACCTCGGGGTTATGAGCCCCGCGCGCTGCCACTGCGCCATGCTGCTATGAGCATAAGGACAATTATAACTTAGTATGAGTCACCGCCAAAGAATACGTACTTCAAGTTGACGATAATGAATTTAATGAATGGTTTATTGTCGCCGAAATAGCCATCAGTCGGAGTTCGAATTCAAGACGGATTTTGCATCGTTTGCATTTGAACCTCTTGAATTTCTAACGACTTCCACCGGCTTTAAGTGACATACAATCAAGAACACCTTTCCTAGAGACCAGAACGCGACTTTCCGTGGCCTGTAGCTATAACATGGCAGTATAACTGCTACTAACGAACTCCTTTCTGACGTCGCGTCGGCAACGAATTCAGCCCAGACTTGATTTCTCGGGCGACTGACCTCTATCTTAGTCGTCAACGGAGTATAAGTATGAGCGGAAGTACTCTGCCGTGATCAGCATCTCAAGCTTCTGGCCTCTTCGACGACATGCCTGCATTCTTTTCCCTTGCTTTTATTCTGCTCGCTTTGTTAAACCTGTTCAGTCCACTGGTCTCCACAGCACCGGTAGGGGGGGAGACTAGGGATGTTGAACAGGCTCAGAGAAACCCCAAATGTGCCGACGTCATCCAACGTCGAGAGTGGTACGTATGGAACGTTATGTCAAGTCCAGAAATGCATTAAATAAACATGACGCTTTGTTAGGCGGTCACTGTCTAATGACCAAAAGGATGATTACATTAAGGCGGTGAAGTGTATGCAGTCGCTTCCTGCCATCAGGCCAGCAATCAAAGAGGCAAAATCGCGCTATGATGAGTTCCAGGCATACCACATCAATAAAGCGGATGCTGTCCATCTCACGGCACGTCTATCGTCTTCCTTGCTGTTCTTGCGTCGACTTATTCTCGGGATAGGGAGAATTCCTTCCATGGCACAGGCAGTACGTGAAGATATTTGAAGACGAGCTTCGCAACAAATGCGGCTACAAAGGCGCGGTGCCGTTTGTTTTTTTAACAAAATTAATTATGCGCATCTCTAATCTCACCTCTTCAGATACTGGAATTGGTCCATAGACGCAGATTCGCAGAAACCGTAAGATTTGCGCTTATATTCTGGGTCGCATAATAAACTCTGTCTAGACTTTCAGAAGCACCCGTCTTCGATGTAACACACGGCTTCGGAGGTGACGGTGCACCGGGAACATATGCACTCCCCTCTGAAAACCCGCCAGCCGACTACCTTATTTATCCCACCAGCTTCAAGGGATGTGTTATCGATGGCCCTTTTGCCCATCACAACGTCCCTCTTGGCCCTGGAAAATACATCGGAGACCACTGCTTGACACGCGGGATCCAAGAGGGGGCAAAAGCCTATCTCAACTCAACGGCTGTACAGGCAATCGCGGCGTTGCAGACGTACGCAGATTTTCACGTCGAAATCGAAGGGATGCCGGTCACAAGTAGCCACCGTACACACGACGGCGGGCATTTTATGATCGGTGGTGACATGAGTAACTTATACTCCAGCCCCGGAGGTGAGCTATTCCTTTCCTTTTATTTCATCTAATGCGCAGATTACAATGTCCACCCTAGAACCCCTGTTCTACCTGCACCACGCGAATCTCGACCGCATCTGGTGGCAGTGGCAAAACGTGGATCCTTCGCGGCTGTATGAGATGACAGGGCGCTCGACAGTCACTGCGCCATTCACGGACGTCACTCTCGATTTTCCGCTCACCATGGACACCCTCGGCGACTCGGTTACCATCGGAGATGTGATGAACATCCACAGGGAGCCCAACTGCTATACCTACGCCTAGGGTGATGTCTAAGTTCAATTCCTGCACGCATTTCCATTGCAGGCGTGGATGATATGGACTTATTTTATCTTTCTTCTGCCATTTTTCTCATTTTATATCTTATCTTGATACCACGCGACTTCCTGATACCACGCGACTTGTCGTGTAAACCTTCTTTGAATAATACCAGTCATTTCTCCGTCCACAATGCTACACACTCCGAGCAACATCACATGGTATTCGAAATTGATAGACGAATGTCACAAAAGATGGAGCGTTTTATCAAAATCGCAAGCTTGTGAACATGCGGTTCTACATACTTTAGCCGAAATGTCAATGATTATCTAGTTATAGAGTCTGAGGCCAATTAAATGTCAAACATATGTATAGCAGTTTAGTTCGCCATGGATATCCATAACCTGCCATAAAGGAACTGTGGGCCCAATAGACTTCGTCATTTGGAGGGGCCAATCAAGAGTAACGTTGACGAAAGGCGGAGTCTGAGAAGACCTGCCTGAAATCTCGTAGAGGCGCGATGGTTCCATCTGCTGCCAGTTCCACCAAATACGATCTAAATTGGCGTGATGGAGGTAAAATAATGGTTCTAAGAGACAGCATAAATCACCGGGAAAAATAAATCACAAGAGACCTCGCACCTCCGGGACTGGAGTAGAGATTGCTCATTTCACCGCCGACGGCAATGTGTCCCCCATCGTGCATCCTGTGGTCGCTCGTGACTGGCTCACCCTCAACCTGAACTCGGAAAACTTCGAATGTCGCTGACTTTGTTACATTGGCTATGGCAGTGGAGTTGAGGTATATGGAATTCGCGTTTCTTATCCCTCTAGTGAGACAATGGGTGGTCCGGTGCACTCCAGGGCCCAGTCGAAGAGTCAGATTCGCAAAAGGACCGTCTTGTACACATCCACGATACTCTTCGGGAAAAATTAGCTCCGAAGCCTCGATATTCTTCGGCAGCACATATGTCCCCGGTACGCCGTCACCACCAAATCCAGTGACAGGGTCAAATACAGGCGCCTGTTTCATTCTAAAGAGGGTCAGGCTTTGCTGACATCGTTAATGACTGTGATAGATCACATACGAAAACCCCGATTCCGAATCTTGAGTCCAATCCCAGTAACTATTTAGTATGTATCAAACAATTCAAAGAAAGAAAAGTAGACCGGAAAGGTGAAAACGTACGGAGAGCGACCCTTATACCCACATTCCTCCCGGAGAGCCCTTTCGTACAGTTGGAGGAAATGCCTATGCCACGGCAAGAATTGCCCCTGCGAAGCAGTCATTAACATATAGTTGGCATTTCAAATGCAAAATGTGACTAACAACGTGGTGTACGAAATTGGTTTGTTGTATGTGGTATGCCTGAAACTCATCAAAACGCGTTTTTGCTTCTTCGTACACGGGATTTTTGGCCGGATGTGCCTGTAGACATAGGACTGCCTTGATATAATCAGCCTTCTGGTCATTACCCAAATTTCTCCTGAATGTATTTCAAACGAGGTTCAGTGCAACTAATGTATATTAAGAAAATAAAACACATCACCATTCATGGCGCTTCTGTAAATTTTTGCATGATTTCTGGCCATAGTGGTCTGGGGAACGAGAATACTGAATTACTGAAGCCATGGTAGGAATAGCCGCGTGGAGCAGGAGGAAAAACAGAGGAATTGAATGTACCCAGCGCATATCTACGAAGAGTCTGGGATTGACCTGACTCGTATCATTAGAAGCGCAGTACTTTTTATAGCTGTCTCGTGGAGTCGTGGGCGAGGACTGGGTTATAGCTTGCGCATTACCATCGCTTGATGAGCCAAGCTTGAGTCCTGATCTGGGTTAACATCGCCGAAATGGATGAAAGAGGATGGCAATTATGTACTCGTACCTAATAAGAAGCACCCGGGTCTTTGGCATATTAACTGCTGCTGATGGAGTATGTAAGGGAGTGCATCGTCCAGCTCTGTTTAGATCCTCTCCAGATCGGTACCTCACAGAAGGAGAATATAGTCAAACCATTACTGATCTAGAGCATAGTGTTCGGGAAACCAAGGTAATCGCTATCTTAGCTCCAAGGTTCAGGCGAATCTGTAAGGATACTGATGTTCCTCAATTGGCCACATAGCTCATGCGCCACCATCGTAATCGGGCTGTTGTCATCCTATGGCATGGGATAGAGGAGAAAATGTGCGGCGCAGATGGATGATAGAATACGAAGTGGCACGTTCATTTGCAGAAAATTGTTCGTTTTGGGTCGGGGACACTGGCAAGGCTACACGTCCTCGGAATGCTTTATTCAGAGGGTAACTGTTTTCATGCTGCTCCGGATGCGACGAATGTTGACAAAGCTGTAGGTAAGTCCAATATCACAAAGGCTGAAGCAAAAGTATGGACTACCCGGATGACGTAGAATGAAAAGCTCAATGGCCTGGTAAGGAAAAACGATGTGCTTGTAAGCGGAGCCCGATCGGAGTTCTGATAGAGTCGGACCGAGACTCCATTCGCACTTCACTCGTACCAAATTGGTACTCTGAAGCAGCTCTGGTCACAACTCTTGCCATGGTCAGACGGCGACCCAGGGACTGCAGAAACATGTATTTGAGGAAAATGAATATTTTCAAAGAGGTTCAAATGCAAACGATGTAAAATCCGTCTTTAATTCAAACTCCGACTGATGGCTATTTCGGCGACAATAAACCATTCATTATCCGTCGAGTCAAGTACGTATTCTTTGGCGGTGACTCATACTAAGTTATAATTGACGCTGTACCCATAGCAGCATGGCGCAGTGGCAGCGCGCGGGGCTCATAACCCCGAGGTCACTCGATCGAAACGAGTTGCTGCTAATTAATGGATATAAAAGTCAATTTTTTCCAAATCGGAACTTCGGAAGCTGATCTAAATATGGGGCTACATATATACATACTTACTGTATACGCAGGTTTTTTCTATGTGTCATAGAGAGGCAAGTCTGAAACTTTCAGGTAATAACTGACGCACTTAATTTCTCAGCTTTGCTCAAGAGTCAAGACCTGTCGCTCGCAAGCTGCTCGTCGACAGTTCTTTCAATGGGTTTCGACGCTTCGAGACGGTTTTGATAAATCAAATCCAGACCATTAAATCTAATTGGTTTCAGCCACGTTTTGCTTCTGAAACTAAGGACCAATTTGTCTTTAAAGACTCTTCAAATTCGTGATAAGTAAGGATATCAGACGTTCTCCTTTGTCAATCGTCCAGGTCCTTCAAGCCACTTCATCCCCCTTGTTCGGCTGTCTTGCAGCCGATCAACCGACAGCTGATATTTGACTTGTAAAGCTAGCGTCGCCATTTCCTGATTGCGTGAAGATTTATGGGCCATTTCGAACTGTAGATAAATACAGAGATATCAAATAACTAATGCAAACTAACTAGAGTGTTATCGTGATACGCTTTTGTAATATGGTCAAAAGGTGAGATAAATGCAACAATGCGGCCCAGAGGTACCACTTTGATCACGGAAGAAAAAGGTAAAAGTGCGTAAATCGCTTCGACGCAATGACGGCGGCAACATAGTACATGTAACAAGTTGTCAGCTAACTATTGATTCAGAAAAGCACAGAAAGTGGGATAGCAACAAGAAACGTCGATTGCATTACCTTGATAGATCGAAGGCTGGACAAGGCGGTAAGAGGATCGGCACAGACTCTAAGAGTCCTCCATCCAAGAATGGATTGCAAAAAGAGTGTATCAGGTTCTGTGTCGAGGTGTTGCGTTGCGCTCGAGTTCGCCGCGCCTAGTGGTGATAATGACGGGCGATACACCGGTATCGATCATCGTCATTGACGCAGCCGAGTTGGTTGCTCTTGTGGTATAAACAATGCAGAGGTGGCGGTAGTCGATGCTGGGCTTGCGCTGATTTTGCCGCTTTTCCACCGGTGAATTGTGTAATTATACTGTAGAAGACCTGAAGGACGATGGGATTACTCAGCTAGACGACAGTACTGTTAGCCGGCAAGGAAGCCGGAGGAGAAGAAGCGTTGAAACGTTGACTACGCATCCGAGATTAAAGTGAGATGGCCCTCGCCGCCACCAGAATACGCCAATCGGCATCGCGCCTAATGAGTATACTTTTCATCCGCAAAGTGGTTGATTTGACAGTAAATGATTTAATATCCGTCGAGGTGTTACTGAACATCACATCACCATTGAATATTGACTGCACACTAGCGTACAGACTTAGTGCTATATACCGGCAGTACAATCGGTCTAAACGCGCCGGCATATGTTCCTAAAAGTCGTGAGCCCTCAGCCTATAGAGTGGATGGAAACAAGGTGGAAGTCGAGACCCAGAGGAAAGCCTAGAGCCTGACTCGTTCGAGGTGAAGCAAAGTAATTATCTTGGTAATTGAAACGGGCTCTCGAGAGCTGCAATTTCTGGAAGCACGCAATTTCATCTAGTATATCTAGACATGGATCGGCAAGGATTACATATCGCGTTTGGTTTAAAGCCCACGAGCCAAGTTAACGACGCATGTTGTTGAGAAACCTTGAGAAACAGTGGTTGTTGGAAACATACATTTTGTGCTCGCTCAACACTCCAGATTACAGACAGATATCAAGTCACGGTGTTGCATTCTAGTAGTAGTAGACGTGGTGACTCTGAGCCACGGAAAGATCGAGACAAGTTACACCATGGCCCCGGCCTTGGCCAGAGATTTACAAGTAGCGATTTAAATTTTATGACACTTGAGCGCTTGAGAGCTGATGCTTGAGGCCGTTTTATAGGACATTCATAACATCAGATTTGTGAGAGTCTTGTGGGGAGCAGCTAAGGAGCATCAAGACGATCGATGAAGGAGCTTCAGGCTTGAAGGTGATTGGAAGGAGCAAGGAAGGAGAGCAGCCACCCCGAATTTCAAAGTTACCTAAGCGTTTGAAAGTCGCACGGAGTCACACAGCCGTCATTTCTCTACCAAAATGACAACCAAATCCTCCCTACTCCCTTCGTCAACAATTCGACAGCGCTAGGTCATCTCACATGCTTATTTATTCGTAATATGGTCCCGAGAAAGATCGCAGTGCTTGGTGGCGGACTATCAGGGCTTTCTTCGGCATACCATCTGTCTAAACGATTTCCCAAATCTCAAGTTGTGCTCTTGGAAAAGCAAAGTCAGCTCGGCGGATGGGTACGCTCGGAAAGGGTTTCGCTACCAGAGCTCGGTGCTTCCGTGTTATTGGAAGGAGGACCACGGACATTGCGGCCCAACAATGACTCCGTACTCGAGCTGGTCAGTGAGAGTCATCATACATGGTTTCCAACTTGTGCTGAAGTTCTGGGTGGAAAGATAAACCTTTTGAATCTTCGAGATGAAGTTATCACAGTCTCCAAGTCATCCCCGCCAGCCAAGTCGCGCTACTTGTACATCCCTGAATCTGATTCGCCCGCGATTGCTGGGCTCCAGCTTCTTCCAACGACTCTCATGTCCCTCATGTCTTCTCCATTATCCGCAATAATGTTCCCACCCATCCTCCGTGAAATCTTTAAGCCAGGTAACCGACCACCTAATCTGAAAGATGAAAGCGTCGATTCATTTTTCAAGCGACGGTTTGGCGAGACTTTTGCGCGGACTTTTGGCAGTGCTCTGGTGCATGGGATATATGCTGCGGACTCTAGGAAGCTCAGTGTTCGCTCTGCCTTCCCCGTAGTCTGGGATGCAGAGGATCGTGGGTTTGGGGGTATGATTCGAGGCCTACTGATTGCTCCACGGAAATCCACAGAGCGGGAAGACAAATATGAACTCGGGGAGATTCCAGCTATGATGCGCGACGTCTCTGTCTATTCCTTTCGGGACGGGATGCAGACCTTGACTAATTCTCTTGAAAAGGTACTTCGGTCGACGCCCAATGTCTCTATTATAGAAAATACCACAGTCTCACGTATGAGTCTACGCGGCGCTGGAGCACTAGAAGTTACTTCTCTCTACTGCGTATATTGATTATTTTCTGACTGTCATCCCAGATAAATCACTCGTCGGGATCACCTCTGCACGTATCGCATGCTGTTTCGGCTCTCCCGCTTCCATTATTGGAACGAATCGTCAGCACGCAGACCACCACCCCCAAAATCTCGCACTTGACGTATAACCCACTGTCCACCGTCGCCACTGTCAACCTTGTCTTCCCATGCCCGCCCAAAGATCTACATCCAGAAGGATTCGGCTACCTGATCCCGCGCCCCCCGGATGGCTACCCAAAAGGTCATACGGACGCTGCGCCCGGGATCCTTGGTACGGTCTTCGACTCGTGCTCCCTGCACGAGCAAGACTCCCCACAAACAGCAAACTATTACACTGACTCCCCCATCACCAAACTCACCATAATGACTGGCGGACCCTATTCTGCGGTGCCGCTACCGCCACGAGCGAGCCCGGCGCCGGGCAACGTACACATCCCACAGTTCATCCGCACCCTGCTAGACGCTCTGCAGGTGCAGCTCGGGCGGCCTGTCCCCGACCCGGTGTACTGGCGTATCTGGGACAACAAGCAATGTATTCCAACGCTGCTGCCGGGCCACCTGACGCGCATGCAAGACATGAACAATTTGCTGAAGAATAAGAAGGGATGGGGTGGTCGCCTTGACGTCATCGGCGCGGGGGTAGGAGGCGTTAGCGTTGGGGACTGCGTTCAAGCTGGGAGGAATGCGGGCAGGGAGTGGTAGCAAGGTGCGAATTGCAAGTGAGCCTAAAATAGAAGCTGTCAAATTGGATGTGTATGTCGCTCCTGATGGTTGGAAGATTTTTATAACGTCCTACTCATATGAAGTATCATGGCCAAATATTTATGCAAAATGGACATTACTTATCACTTGTAAGAACCTATTCGGGCAGCCTTTGAGAGGTTCTTCGGATGAGAACTTAACCATCAACACGAACGGAACAGGGGGAATTGCTTTTCGAGCTTAGTGTTATAGGTATGTATAAGTATGTAATGACAGGTTTACTAATAGTAATATTAGCCAGGAAGTAAATGAATGTGTAGGGGTGAACTATCTTGACATGACATCCGTGAAAGACGGGATAAATAAACAAAACACAAGCAGTTGTGTGCGATATAATACATCAGAGAAGCAGAGGGACAACACTTTGGAACTAGAAAGCGATCCGTAAATGTCTACATACCAAAAACCGCGACTTCAGTCAGCAGAGTACGTAGGAGGCATCTCTACAATCTTAGGACCCGGTCGGTCTGAGCCAGGAGGAGGAAGGCGGACCCCACTATCTTCGTGGAGCATGAAAATATTTGAAGAATCGGGGTGATTGCTGGCGGTCGACGGTGATGAGAACGTAGAAAGCGAGGTGTTGTGTGCGTGCGACGGCCCTGTAAATTGGCGTCCCAGCTGACGTTTTTCATCGGAGTACATGCGACCAGCAGAGAATGGCGCCGGGAAATTGCCCGTCGAATGATCAGAAAACCCAGTCGGCGAGGTGACAGCCAAACTGCGCTGCTGCATCAAAGGTGAAGAGGGCGGGTCCGTGAATGGTTGAGCGATGGAAGTATCAGCGTTATTTAACTTTTTGGCGGCGCGGCGCTTCCTTCGACGGAGGAAAAATAATAGGATAAGGAGGAGTAAGAGAGCGATGACACCAATGAGCGCGCCGATTATTGCACCGACGTGGCTATGACTGCTTGAATTAGAGCCAGTCGTATCGGCGGAGCCATTTGCAATGGTTCCGGTTGCTCCTGAGCTGGAGGAGGACGAAGTGGCCGACGTAGAACCAGTGGCTCCCGTGGACCCACCGAGGCCGACTGGAGCTTGCGTCTCAGTTGAGTTTGCAGCAACAGTAACGGTGATTGCTGATGCGCCGGTGCCGATAACCACGACCGAGGATTGCGTTGGGATAGACAGAGTACCACCGGCTACAGAGAGAGTGCCACTAGTGGTCGACGTGGAACCTCTAGATGTAACGGTGGCGGTTGAGGTAGGCGTAGTGCTACTGCTTCCACTACCACCACCGCCAGCAATTGGCCCTACAGATACGCCAGCAGTGTTCCCGTTCTGGACAATGACGTTGTATACCGAAAGAGGTGTAGTGCCGCTGTTGCCATTATATACGATTTTGATATTGTGCTGGCCAGCAGAAATAACACCAGTCGTGAAAAAGATTTGATTGAATTCTGCGCCGGCTCGTTGGGAAGCAATGCCGTTGAGGTTGAAAGTGACGGGGCTTCCACCGTCGATAGAGTAGGTTGCGGTCGTCGCGGCAAAAGGATATTGCGAGAGATAAAAGCCATACCAAGTCAGCGACCTGCCTATAATGCGGAAGGGGTTCAATAAAAGTATGCTTTACGTCGTGAAGTGCTTACGCACCTGTAAACTGCATATTGAACACAGCACCATTCGATGTTGCTACATATCCGGGACCGCCTTGGCTCCATCCTGTTCCGAAGCTCATCGACGGATCGCCGTTAATATAAGTCAAAACGGCGTTGGTTGTTGAGACACTCGCGGAAGGAATATACATGAGGTAGTCGAACCAATAGCCACTCGGATTCGCAGTCGGCACCGTCACCACAAGGGTATGCTTTCCGTCGGTCAGTCCGTTGACCTGACAGTGCACGACCCCGTTTTCAGCTGCAGTAAGATCATTGTTGGGGATTACGGTACCATCGACCGTACATTGACGATTGGGATTTGTACCGTCGACAGTCGTTCCGAAAACGCCAACGTATGTTCCTATGAAAAGTGAGTATTGTAAGCTTCCGCCGTGAGTGCTTCATTATCTTTTCAGAGGGAGACTCGCCAGAAAAGAGGTACGTGAAACTCCCTGTACCCGTCGTATAGTGATTTGTGCTCTCGTATGGGGCCCCGTAGTTCCCTAGATTATCTACGCTGCCTTTGTCTGCAATCCAATTTCCCGTGTAGCTTATTCCCGAATCGGTGTCGTCAATCATTATTAGCTTTGTTTGCGACATCTTGCTCTAGGTGATTGGGTATATGAGCAGACGCGGGGGTGGAGAGGGCCCGGGGATGGAGGGGAGGAGATGGTTTAGACGTCTGGCTCAACGAAGAGAAGAAAGGAAAGAGAGGAATTGGCGGGGCATCTGTGTTTTTCCGTTGGAAACCGTCCCTGCGTGCCATACGTATAACGCGCTAGTCGAGACTTCCAAAATTGCGAACAATTTTTGATGGCGCTCGGCAACGGTATCAGCGTGCAACCAAGTTGTGTGGGCGGCCAAGATAAGATCCATATACTAATCCTCTTGCAATTCAGCTAGTAAATAAATTTTATTCACTTAGAAATTGACGAACATGCAGATTCAATGGGTGTGCTCTTTGAAGCGCTCAAGTCAGTACATGTACGAGGCCAACCAAGGCCCAAGACAGACTGATCCGATGACTGATATCATGACACCGCCGGCAAACTGCTACAGCCGAAAAGTGGCACACAAGTAGAGGTCCAGCGGAGTCAGAACAATGCGGTCATTGACGGTGTGATGATGAAACTTTGGATGAAACGCGTTTGTCCAAATTTGCCGTTACCTTATATGTAACTCTTCGTCCCCGAAGTCGTCGGAAAGGCAGATTTGGGTCCGAATCCCACTCATCGCCTCAAAATGTTATTGACCGTTTCACGCGACTAAAGGCGATTCAGTATTCAGTCTATTTTTATCCTTGCCTCGATGTACATGACGACTCTCGTTTATGTGCCGAATCATCATGAATGTCTTTTTACATGGACGGTGTACACTGTACCAATGAACAGTAAAGATCTGTCAGCATACAGCTCTACACCTATAGGCGCGAGTGATAAAGTTGGGCGCCAATTGCGAACGAAAGTGTGCTACTCTACGCTCCGATAAAAATGATCGCCATTGATTCAGTGATTGACATGATCAGCCGACTCATCAACGGCCTTGGCCGTAAGGCAGTGCCGGCGCTTAACGATACATGTGGAAAAGTCGAACATGGACGCTGTTCTCCAGCGCTCGCCCGTGCTTTGATTTAAATGCACTACGAAAAGAATATGCTCGTGTGAAGACGTTAGCAAAACATTAGACTGCTACACAATATAAGTAGGGAAATGTTGCTGGGGTAATGCCCTATTAATAGACTCAAAGGCGAATGATGCGCGCAGTCGATAAAGTGTGAAATGTTTTATTATCTATATCTTCACGAGTAAGCAGAGTAATATCTGCCAGAAAAATTCCCGTGTTCGTATGAACAAGGAGCTGTCGACACATTTCTTGTGAGGAGCAACCCTTTCAAGTTGTCTCTCGAAGTAAATAAAAATGCGCATAGGCTGGATGGTTTGTGGACGGTCGTATAGCAGGCTTCACAGTTTCAGGCTGTACATTCTACATTAGCACACATGGTATGGAACAGCGCCCTCGATGAAATTGGCGTAGTCTCCGGCGCCGTTTTCACAAGCTGTAGTTTAGTAACAAGCCCAAATAATCCGCTCCCCGCGTTTGAAGCTGACGCGCTAACGCAATGAAATGAACTACGAGCTGGAAGTAGTAGATGGGAAAAGCCGGCGGCAAGTGTAGCCTAACTATCTGTAACGTCTGGGTCTGCCCCTTCTGTTATAATTGCATTTATTTGAGCTAATCCCGCGACAGAGACCGCAGATATACCGTTACCGGCGACCAGTACCAACTGCGAGACATTGTAGGTTGCTTCATTCAATTTGTTATGAAGAGCTTTGCTTCCAATAACTGGTGATGATGGCTCGTATGAGACACCAGCCAACAGTGGCTCATTCTGGACAACAAATAGTGTATGCGGGCCCAGGCTTCATACAAGTTCGAAAAGCAGCTGAAGGATCAAGATGCTGTTATCCGCCAAATTTAGGACGAAAGCAGTGTACGAGTGGAAACAGTTAATTTCTGCTCGAATTCGGCGCTGGTACTACCTTTATCTAGGGCGATCTATGCCATCGATTATTTCTGGAGCCCGCGACATCGGAGCCATAGTGGGTTGTTACAGGCCACAAAAATGCTATAGTGGGAGAGAGGCAGCCTAGATGCTCTCGACCGGCGCGGAAATGAATGAAATAAGCATAGCATTTCCGTCAGCTGTCATAGTACGTCGAGGAAGGTCTATCAATTCAGTTTCCGGGGTGGTAGACATAAGTAGTATGAACCTGGGGAGTCGGGACGAGCGAAGGCTACAGGAGTAGTATAGCAAGCGCCAAAAGACCTAGACCCCACAGCGTCGATCACCTGAGGTAGAACCAAACAAGAAATGAGATATCCGGTGTCGGCGAGAACAATGCTTTGCAATGAAAGTGTAAATGAGTCGGCAGCGCCGGCAGCGGTCAGGTGGACGATGGTGTAACGCGCTTAGACGCAGCTTGTAACACGCCCGCAAGTTGGCCGCGCCACGCCGTGTGTAAATTTCATTGCATCTTCTGCAGACGAGACAGATGCGATGTGTACCCGTCGCGCTTATTGTGACGCGAGCCCTGTTGGAAGCCTTTGCACACCTTTGCAACTTCTTGGAAATACATAGTCTAGATCAGATGATGGTCTTAAAGTTCAGCTATTTTGATTATTCCCTTCTCTCACAGCGCATCTTATCTTTGTCTCTCCTCGCCTGTACTCATGAGCCGCTTCTGTTACATCTTCGCTGAGTCTTTAATATCGCTAGGTCAGCGTAATAGAAGCACCTTATTCGCACAGCTTTTTTTGAAGAAAGCCCTAGAATGCTTCAATGAATGGCCCAGGAACGCACTCACACGTTCGCTACGAATTGCCCAACTTTCACGCCAGCAGCCTTCGGGGTTCCCCGAGTCCTCATGATGCGCCACACCCGCCGGCGAATGCTAGACCTCTGCTCACCTTCGTTAAAGTGCTAGAAAAAGCCTGTAACCTTGAGCTCAAATACATCGGTATTTACTACACAACGCGCTTCGCCCTCGATTCGTCGGTATTCTGAATCGTGCACCTTCTTTCTTTTTATATTTGCGTCTTCGGCGCCTTCTCTTGAACCCCAAAGTAATTTTATAAGTACTTACATGTAAAACGGCATGACATTTCCTGCGAATGCCCAAATGCCGTCCAAGCGAAGCTCGATGAGTGAATATTGCCAGGGAACGGGCTCACACCGCCATGGCACCCGCGTCGCAAATAGCCCAAGTCGCACGTCAGCGAGGCTCGGACAGGGCGCGCCCCCACGCGCAATGCGCCAGCGGCCAGTGGCACACCTCTGATGCCGTCATCGCATTGCACCCCAATTACTCGTTCTCGCGCTCGGAGGAAAAGGCAGCCGGTGAAAGAAAAGATTAGAATTCAATTTCAGTGAAGGCAGTGACGGGCGCTTGCCAGTGCGCCTTGTGCAATGCGATGTTCTGAAGCGCTCGGCTAAAGGAATTTGGATAGGCTTCAACCGCCGCCGCCGCCAGCGGGCGTGTCGCGATTGTGCGCGCCGTGGGTATGCACCGAGGCTCCTACATAATCCCACCCCCAAAAAAATCTGCACAAAAACGCGCCTTATTTACATAAACCAATGACCAATAACACAGTAGCGCCAACAAGTATTCAAATATCCAACATTCAACCCCAGGCCACCGACCGGCACGCACGCCCATAATTTCACCTCCCTCCGGCCGCCGGACTAGCTATAGCACCCCCAGCACCCCAGGGGGCGGCCAGTGGCCACTTGAGTCTTACTACTTACAGATATAAGTACACACGTACTACATACATACACGGCGCACGCACGCAGCGCTCGATTCGTTCGCAGTCCATTCGGGGGGCCGGGGTGGGTGGGTAAATAAATAGATAGATGCCAGTTGGCGTATACGACACAGGGAAGAGGTAGATGAAAAATAATAATGAAAATGAAAATGGGGTGATGGGGTGGTGGAGGAGGTAGGGGGGGGGAGAAGAGGAGACAATAGGGGGTTAGGAAGGAAGGAAGGAAGGAGGAGGGGAGGAGAGAAGGAAGGAAGGAAGAAAGAAAAATAAATATCGCCCGCGCGCTACGCACACACGCTGGAGCGCGCGCGCGCGCGAGAGAGAGAGAGAGAGAGGTGGGAATTCAGTATTCAACATTCAAAACAAATACATTCATTCATTCAACGAGCAAAAAAAAGGGAGCAGCAGACACAAAAAGACAAAAAAAATGAGACGAAAAAAAAGGAAAGAAAGAAAAGAAAGAAAGGAAAAAAAAACCACACAATCAATCAATCAATCAAACATTCTCCCCTACCCTACCCAACCCAACCCACCACAGGCACGGGCGCAGGGGTGAATGTTTACTGGGAGGGAGAGTGGGTAAATGGGAGGGTGAATGGGAGGGAGGGAGGAGGAGGGGGTAAAAAAGACTCTCCGGAGGTTGTTTGACGGGGCAGCTTCAACGCGGCCGCACCCGCAGGCAGGGCCAAGTTGAAGGTCAAAAAGCCAGCGGACACCCCCTTCCGTTTCGTTCGTTCTGTTCGTTCGTTCTCGTTCGTTCATTCGTCTGTTCGTTTGTTCGATTATGTACGCGTATTCAGGAGTGGATTCGTTCGGGTGTGTGTTCGGGAGTTGTGGTTCGCCCGTTCTTCATTCGTTCATTCATTCATCCGCGGCTCCAGAGGGCGCGGCAGACAGTCGGACAGACAGGGAGGGCAAGGCGGTATAGCGGGCATACAGACAGACAGTTGACTCGGAGTTGGGTAAGGGAAAGACAATATGGCAGTCGAGTTGAGTAGGGAAAGACAGTATGGCAGACAGTCGGACAGAGCAAGGCAGGCAGGCAGGGAGGGAAGAGAGAGCCACGGCGAAGGAGAAGAAGAAGAAAATGACACCACAGAGAGAGATAGAGAGAGCATAATAACCATCCACATCCACATCCACAAGGCGTTCATCAATATGCAACAGTAACGCAAAAAAGGGCGATTATCAGAAATGCATGCATGCACTATAATACCCAAAAAAAAACAAAAAAGAACGCATTAGAGGCTTATTAACATATGAGATAAACGCAGAGCGCGCGCAGGGGTAATGGTATTCACCGTCGGCTGACTCGGCTCAGCTGCTGCTCAAGCGCTCAAGCCTTCTCCGCGTCCGCTGCTGCTGCGTCCCTGCTTTTTTCTCCTTCTGCATGCTGCTCGCCTCCACCACCACCACCTCCACCTCCTCCTCCACCTCCACTAGCACCACCACTAGCACCTCCTCCTCCTCCTCCAGCATTAGCACCCCCGCTCGCCACCTCCGACGCACCACCCCCCGCCGACACAGCACCAGCGACCCCCACAACAACGGGCGCCTGCACCTCAGCAGCAGCAGCAGCACCACCCGCAGCACCGGCGGCGGCGGCAGCAGCAGCGCGCGCAGCAGCCTTCGCGCCCTTCGCCTTCTTCGCGCGCGGCTCGCCGTTCTTCCCCACGCGCGGGCGCTTCTTCCCATTGGCGTTCCCATTGGCGTTCGCGCCCCCGTTCGCCGCCCCGGTCTCAGTCCCGTTCCCATTCGCACCTGCATGTGCGACACTGGCGGTGGTGGTAGCAGCAGACCCGTTCGCCGCGCCCTCCGCGCCCTCTACCGCCGTCGTCTCCACGGGGCTGACGGTCTGCGCGGGCGCGGGCGCGGCGTCCGCCGGCGCTGGTGCGGGCGGCTGTGCCACTGCCGGTGCTGGAGCGGGTGCAGGAGGTGCAGGCGCAGGCGCAGGCGGCTGGTACATCGGCGGGTAGTGGTGCGGGAACGGCGGGTACCCGCCAGGGTGTATATAGTACGGCATGATCGGCTGGCCGTTGGGCGCATGCGGGGGCGCGCCACCGCCCGCGTCGCCCGGGCCGCCCTCGCCGGGGGGGTGCGGGAGGAAGGCGCCGGGCGGGGGGTAGTACACGGGGTAGTACCCCTCCGGCGGCGCGTGCGCGTACTGCGCCGCGACGGCGTGCAGTGCTGCAGCGGCGGCAGCGCTCGCCTGGGCGCCGGGGGGCGGAGGCTGGCCCGCGGGGGCCCACTCCGCGCCGAAGGGCGGTGGTGGCTGTTGCTGTTGTTGTTGCTGGGCGGAGGCGGCGGGGGAGGGGTCAGAGGAGCCCTCGCCCTTGTTCTTGCGGCGGTACGGGCCGCGCTTGATGCCCTTCTTGCGCTCCTTGCGCTGGCCGTCGACGCACGCGTCGGCGACGCCGTACTTGACGCAGCGCTCGCACGGGCGGGACTCGTCGCAGCGCTTGCATGCCGTCGCGCAGTTCGTGCACTGTGTGTGTGTGAGTGGGTGGGTAGGGGGAGAGAGGGAGGGGGGCGTGCTCACAGCCATCTTGACCTGCTTGCGCTTCGGGCGCGAGAGGGCGCTCGGCGCGGGCGCCGCGGGCGGGGGGCCAAAGTCTGCAATCGGGTGTCAGTCATCAGCTTGCAACAAGGGCGAGGAGGGGACGCACGGGGTGCCTGCGGGTGGGGCGGGTAGGCGTACATGACGCCGGGCGGGAGGCCGATCATGAAGTGGGCGGGGTTCTGGGCGTCCGGGTGCGGGTGGGCGCCGTCGGGCGGGGGCGGGTACGCGAAGAAGGGCGGGATGTGGCCCGGGTGGTACGGGCTCCCCGCGGGGTACCCGGGCGGCGGCGGCGGCGGCGGGAACGGGTACGTGTGCGCCTGCTCGGGCTTGGGCGGCTCGGCCATCGTCCTCAGGCGGGCGGCGGGCGGGGCAGGGGCAGGGACGGGGGCAGGGACACGTGGCAAGGCAGCGGACGGCGGCGGCGGTGGGGCTGCAGGCGGGGCATGGTCAGTACTTGCAAGGGACGCAGACGGAGGAAGGACAGACGGAGGACGGGGCGGAGGGCGCTGGGGAGGGGGAGTAGGAAAAATGCTCACTCCGACCCAAGTTTCCGAGCTGAGACTCAAATGTGCTGCGCACACACAACAATCGGGGCGGTCGTCCTCCTGCGTGTTACCGCGGGTGGGCGACAAGAAGAGCAAGGGACAGGCGGCGTGTGCGCGCGGGGGCCCGTGCGGCGGTGTGTCTGCGGTGCGTGCGCGTCGTGCGCGGCGGGCGGCGGAGCGAGGGTGTATGGGGAGAGAAGATTCAAGAAGCCGCCAGCCACGCCTGCCGCGGGGGGTCGCCTACCCACCCACCCACCCGTGTGAACTATTCTGGGCCGTGCACGGCCCTCCGCCCGCGCTGCGCCCGTCACCGCCCGCCTATCACCAGCACTCTCTCTGTGGCCTGTGGCCTGCCGAGCGCTGGGCATATGATCTGGTGCCACCCCCCCCCAGCCAGCGACGCGGACGGGGCGCCGATTGAATCTCGTGCAGACTCCGCCACACCTCCCGGTTCGACGTCCGCTTCACACACTTGACTGAACTTAACTTACTATTCCCGCATGCCATGCCAGGCAAACGTTCAACCGAGGACTTTAGGCGTCGATACGCGCAGTCAAACCCTGCCTGCCTGCCTGGACAGCCCCGCGCTAAGAATACTCGCGCGCACAGTTATCGCCGCCTTCACACCATCTGGAATGGGTCATATTCCTTGCCGCTGAGCGTAATGGAGCCACCGTGCACGGAGAACCCCACCGGCCAGCATCCTTCGCCCCTGCTCGGAAACAGCTGATCCGAGACCTTCAAGATCGACAAATTGGCCAACTGGCCCGGCCGTGCATATGTCGCTGACTTTCAAACATTGCGCTAGTCGGACCCTGCTCTGAAGCAGAAGAAGAAGAAGAAAGAAAAACTGGACCCCGCTAGCTCGATCCTCGCCTTGGCCGGCGCATACTGTATACCCCAGTGCACACTGCATATACCGTCGTGTATCCTCTCAAACGTCATGCATCCGTTCATCTCCACCGTGTCCAGGCCACCGACACCGACACGGTACACCATCCATCGCCGAACCCGAACCCGAATGCCCCAGGCGGCGATTTCTCGAAGAAGGGTCACTACTTCAATACATCATTTATACGACAAACTCAAAGGGCATCATATAATCCTGATCGCTACCAGCCTTAAGCCTCACCCGCCCGCGCCTCCAATCCGCGAAATACGCAGCCCAACGGACGTGCTAGTTACCTACCCCACACCGATGCTGCAGTCATGGCACATATTGCATTCACAATTAATTATCAATTCCACCGCGTCGCGCGCGCACCACCCCAGGCGTGCTCAGATTTCCAACACCCCACAGGCTACGCGCGGACCGCCAGGGGACGCAATGATGCATATGCGCTCCGTCACGGATTATGTACCGCCATTTCTTCCGGTACATAAACATAAACATAAAATGATACCTGATCATCGCGCGTGCGTACATCATCATCATCATCACCACCACACAGAAACTCGCCCATGCCGCGCTGCCCTCTCTCGTCTCGTCTCTATCGATCCGCACCCCAGTTCTCCCTCGTCCCAGTGTCAGGTGAAGCACGCACCCTTCAGTCCAAGCACATCGAGGTGCCGGGCGATCGATCCCTCGGCCCGCCGCCGCCGTCCCGCTCCTTGGTTTTACTTTTTACCGGGCTTCGTTCAGTCCATCGACTTCGCTCGCTCGGTGCATAGACCCTTGCCCAGTGTACATATCAGCTTCGCACAGCCAGGTCTGAGTCAGGTCTGCACTACCTCCCACCCACCCGCCCGCCCGCCGCGCGGAGCAGCTCGAAGTACGTCGCTGGGTGGTAGGCGTACCCACCCACTGCATTGCTTTGCATCGCACTCCGGTGTTATGTTATACAACGACACCCTCTACCTCGAACAATCCATTTCCCAATGCATTGTGCACTGGGCATCGACGCGTCCGCTTCGCTCCCGGCGGCGGGGCTTTGTCTTTTATCTTATAGGGGTCCGACGGACTTACATACAGGATGTGAATGGGCTTGCAAGACAGGACAGGAATGGAATGGGCACATCCATCGACGACGCTATCCGCTATCCGCGCCGCACGACGCCTTTTACCTCTTACGCGTCCTCTGGGCCGCTTGTGGAATGGAATGGATACTTACATCCCTGCATCGCCGTAGAAGATGTCGATGAATATCGACGTTCAGCACCTCAAAGCTCAGGCTAGCACGCGCGTCCTATTACTTAAGACTGGAGGACTGCACTGGAACTGGACACTTGGCGTACAAGCCGAAGGCAGGTTAGTAAAACGTGAATTTTATCCCGAGCGGGGTCCGGCGCATGCTGACTAGTAGCGCATATATATATATCAGGCAGGGTATGATGAGATGGACGGAGCAGCACCTAGCGCCAGCGCTGGCGCGCGCTAGCAGACGCACGTACGCTCCATTTCTTCCGCTCGATGTGTCCTTCGCTCCAAAAAACACCGGATCGCGCCCGGAAATGCGAAATATTCTTGTATCTTCAAGGTCGTTTTGCCTGTTACTACGCTCCAAAGTCATTTTGATCTCTTATGATCTATCTCGGGAGTCATTCCACCGATGATCGTTAGGCCGAACTTGAAGGCCAGCTTGATCACCGTCGTGCTGGCCGTCGTCGGGGTCTGTCTGCGTGGACTGGCAGTTTTTTTCTCTCAGCTGCGACGTGCTTTCCTCGTTCGTGCAAGCGGACAAAGCATGCCGGGGGGAGGTAGAGATGCTGCGAAAGGAATGAATGAATGGCCGACAATGCGCAGTGGATTCCCCGGACTATACTAGTAGTGCATCGACTCGACCGCCTGCTCCCTCCAAGCCAAGCTGATTGAAACCTCTGCTTATTCAAACAAACGCGTAATGTACTTATCATTATCTTCCGTTCGTAATATTATGAACCCTTCAAATTCTTGCCGCGAAACAAACAGTACCGCGAAGCAGCCCAATCATCCAAGGGCATACATATCTCCGCCCACACTCCGCCGGTCTTTCTTATGTAGAAATTCGTATCCAACGCGCGCATAGGATGAGTGAGCCCATGAAAAAAGGCTATATCCGGTGCCTCTCTCCCTCCCAAGCATTAGCAGCCCCATCCCACCCACCACGTTGTCCACCACTCCGCCTCTAAAAAACATCCTACTCGATCTCTCCAGCGCCTCGAGAATCCCCACCGTGCCACGTGCGGACCGTGACGGCGGGCAGAAGCACACCGCCCGGTGCTAAACTTCACCCAGGTATCTGGTGCGTCGGACCGTGGAGGTACGTGATCCCTCGAATAATTATAAGTAATAAACCGGTGAGAGCGTCGAAGGTGCTGGGCAATTTCTCGAAGGTCATTGTGATCGGTATCAGCCTGTCTGACGGTCAGGGTCTGCAATCGTGCATGCACACGAAAAACGGAGTACATACGTACGTAGCGCGCCGGTCAGACGCACCCGCATTTACTCATTTATTTATTTAAGGCCTAGAGGCATTTGCAATGCGCTTGGAATTCAGACTTGTTCTAAGAAGAATATCGCACATCGCACTACCCACAACGGAATAGTCGCCCAAGGACGCATTGACACGTCGTCTTTCTACTTATTATAATACAGCTACAGATTAAGTTTCACAGTCCAAATACGTGCATAAAGCAAATCCAGGAAATACAATTTTATGTCGGGTTCCTCCACCGTTCTTATCACGGCGTTCGTCACACCGACTCGGCGTCCTCGTTCGACTCTGCGAGCGACTCGATCTGGACTTGTATCCCGCCGAGACCCTGCACGACGAAGTTCAGTGCCACCCTCTGCCTGTGCCAGCGCCATCTTACCTGCCCATAGCTCTTGGTGCGAGTCGACCCGACGGAGCGCATAGGGGTAGCGGTGCGCCGCCCGTTCGCACTCGCAGCGACATTCCCCGAGGCGGCGTGGAAGGAGAGCGTGGTTGAGGTCATCACCTCCGACGTGGACTCGCCCGCGCGCGAGGTGCCCTTGCGCCGCGGGCGCGAGTTGAGCGTCGCCATCAGGGAGTTGGAGTACACTGCACACATGGGTAGTGGGTCAGCAGGGGTTGTATGTAGTTGCGAGTCATCGCGGAGAGTGTGACCGCCGGGCTTACAGTTCCCCACTATCTGCGACAGGGCGAGCGAGTATAGATCCTTGGGGTGGGTGAACACCTAGTTTAGATGATAGATATCTCGGATAAGCGGGTTTCTTTGACGAGCGCAGGCTCTGAGCTGCGTACCAGCACGGCGGATGTGATATGGACGATGCTAATTTCCACATACACATGAGCATCCTCGCCCCACGAGGACCATAAAGCAGGCCACTGACCTGGTCAAAATCCCGTTGTTGATCGCATACTTCATCAGCCGGTCAATGATCTTGTCCGTCCTATCCACACGTCCAGTTCACCCCATGGAGCGAGATACAGACAACACTGGGCGCACTCACGATTTGATCCCCGTGCGTGCTTTGTTGAGATAATAGCTCAGCACGCCCGCGACGAGCACGTCTACGAAGGCACCGGTGATTAGGATGCTTTGTGCAAGTTTCTGTGTATATATAAACGTGGATGAGTAGGTGTGGATGGTCAGCGCTGCGAGACGAGATACGGCCCAGTCAACTTTGTATATGAGCCGAGGACTTACGTCGGGCGCTCCAACCATGCTCGCTATTAGAGGGTGTTTGAACCTGCAGGTTGTAAAATTGAGCTTAGCCGTCTCACTATAGAGCTCAGAGTACAACTTACAATACGGTAGTAAGCGCTGAAGAGTGTCACGGTCTAATATTTAGCATGTCCGCTTCAGAGCCCGAGGCTGTAGAATTCACCTATAGCAAGCGCTTCAAACGAGGGTCAGCGCAAGCATGGGAATGGGATTGTGAATCGAAATACCGAAGTCCGTAGACGCCAATATAGACTGGGCATCCCGGATACGTTGAGAGCAGATTTCTCGGGTAATGGGTCGAGCGTACCACAATAATGGGGACGAGCAACGTCCGATCAGAGACTACGGCATAAGCCAGTTCAGTTATTTGACTGGGGGATTATTTCTAGCATATTGATTGAAGTACACACCATAATATATCCGGGTAGCATAAGCTAGCTGGACGAGCAGGACTATCATTCCCTGTAAACAGGCACCCAGAAGACACAGATGAACAAATCGAAGAGAAGCCAAGATGCTCCTGACATACCGTGAAAAGAAACCCGATCTACGAGTATAGCGTTTTGGGTCAATCGATCACCAGCTGGCTCTCAAGCACACGAATCATGTTTTACTTACATTCACCGACCTATTGCAAGAAAAATGATGTCAGGACAATGTATAACGTACCACACATCCGTCAGCAGTCCGAGTGGGTTTAAATAGTTATTAATCAGATAGTGATACACCACATGCATGCTTAGAGCGGCGTGCACGAGTTCAAGAGCTCTATCCGTCACAATGAACATCAGCGATAGGATCGACGAGCGAGACCTATATCAACAGACTGACAAAAGTGTGAGAACCTAGTATTTTCGGAATACAATGAGCAAACATCCCAAACAGGGGATGAAAAAACCTCACTGCGCTCCGAATTAACAGTCTATCGTCGTATTCTCTGAGATATATGTAGGTCTGTTGAGAAGCTTTCAGGGTGAGTAACAATCGATCGCAAGCATGTCCCAAGTCACCTGAACACAAGTTGCCCCGAGGAGCCTATGTACATAAAGATCAACCACTAAAAGGTTGAGGAAAGGCAGAAAACTGCGTCTTACACATTCGTGACCATCGTGCCAACCAGATAGGCCCCAAAGCTGGGGCCAAGATCAAGCTTGAGACCGAAGATAGACATCGAGGAAGTCGACAGACGGAAATGGGGGCACACCGCGTGAAAGAACACGGTCCAGGCTTTTTATGTTGTCCCCTCGATCATGTTTAGACTTTGGAAGATATTTTTGAGCTGCACAAATAGAAGAGAGCAGCGCCAGGCCTCAATCACTCGACCCAGCGTGATTGATCGATACCCAATAATGCCCATTTATCATCAGTTGCCAGGCTACTATATTTAGTTTAAATCCGGGATGAGAACAAGGATGCGAGAGCAATACAGTCTGGAGAGAGAAGTTGCGATGAGTGTTTAAACACTGAAGAATACTCAGAAGTGCCCCGAAAAGTAGACCAAGACTCGAGTAATTATTCTTTGCAGACAGGGGACGACAAGACAGGGGGACGACAAAAAAGTCCCACCGTTGGAGCCTTCTCTGTTGATGTTGTCGACATATGTCATTCGAACCAGATTTCGGACGTCCGTGGCTTGTGAATGTGGAAGTGATTTCACCGGACACGAGCGCTGACAGGTATCGTTCCCTCGAGAGTTGGATTCCATTGGATACAAATTGACAGCAAGTTTCGGGTTCTCGACTCCTGACGCATTTTTGGCCCACGTCATTCCCAGAGCAAGTCAATACAGAGGTTTCAGTGGAGAGCTTACTAGACTTTATAGAATCCGAAGAAGGCTGGGGCGAGAGAGATGGAAAATATATGGGCGCAAGAAAGTGTCCTGCTGGTACAGTGAAAGCCTGAAAGGACCTGGCCAAGTTTCCACCAGCGGGGAATACGATTAGTTCATCGATTCCAGGTCCAAGTGCTGTAAAGGAGTCTCAAGATAGCGTCTTCGACCAGTTGATGACGGGCGCTAGGTCGGTGGCAGGTAAGCAGATGGCGGAAACAAAAGACGTCCGAATGATCAGCAATGCGGACTTGGATGTCCTTTCCACGTTGGAACTCCGACAAATTCGGGCTGTTACCTAAATTTGAACGCACCGAACAGGATCGTCGTCTGAGTTTTCAATTCTGCGAGCGTAATAATAATTATCATTTTTGAAGACCGTACAACATATCCCATTAGTTATTTGCAACCCTTGGAGGGCAGTTCTGAAACTTTGAAAAAATAAATTCTTACTTGTCCGCGAGTATTGAAAGATCCACAATCGACGCTGAAAACGAAGGAGTGGATGCACTTCTTGCTGGTAAGATTGTAAGGTTTCAGTGGCGTGAATTGAGCCCTGGATACATCATTCGCATTTTGGGACATCATGGTTCTGATTGGCTTGCGAGACTCGACACCGCCAATAGACGGAGGGTTTACTGGTGGTTCCGTATTAATATTAAAAGAGGACCTCAAATAAAATTATAATTCCATATTTCTATCTCGCAGGTGGGAGCAGCTACTGCAGTAACTGTGCAAACGAGGGAGGCACAACTACTTACTAGTATATCGGGGACCAAAGTATTCCGGATCACCATCGGCGTAGTGCGTGCTACCAAAATTTCCGGAGCTAAATCTATCCATGTTATATATGAAATCGAATAATAGATCTAGGGGGCGAGCGATGTTGGTTGCGACACAACGATTGCAGTAATTATGGCGTATCACTCTCTCGATGATTGCAGCGCTGAACAGCCGAAAGAAGGTTATATCGAACTCTCCACCTGACTCTCCGTCTTGCCAGAACGAGTCTGCGCTTCCAGTTGAATTGATAGAGATGAAATTCTCTCCGAATCTTGAATTTCGCAGAGATGAGTCACTGATGGTACCGTGGATAGCACAGTGTAAATCTCGTTGAATCGAAAGATAGTCACTCAGGACATTGTAATAGACAATATTTTTACGCTGCGTGGACACTAGTAGCATTCTTGTTATTGGACAATTAGGCCATGAAAAAAACGCTGTTACGCACAGCCCCATTTTTCCGCATTACGATACGCGACTCATACTGACTTTGTACCATACCTGACTCGTACTGATCGTG
>JAEKIV010000376.1:0-32237 GCA_016801325.1 Hypholoma fasciculare
CGTCACAGGTACAACAGATACAAACATGGTTTTGCGAAATTTCGCAATTCGGTTGTGCAAACGGTTTTGCAAAGCACTGTAGCGCTGGGCCGCTGGCAAGATGCACGGCGCACGCTAGCGCACACGGTTGGCGCACTGTCTACCGTGCGTCGACCGGATCTTCACCACACTGGTAACGTAGACTCATTCCGCAGGAATTTCTTCGGGAGCGCATGCTGAATCTATGCCCGGCAGCAGTCCCTCACACGGACCCGCCGCTGCTGCTGTGGACTGAGCACTCCGAGGCCGCCGCGCAGGCTTTGGACGGAGGAGATGGGGAAATATGCCGCCTTGTGCAACTCTACTTCGGGCGCGTTGCGCGCGCCGCGAATATGTTGACTATGGCGTTCATTCTGTACAAAAAATCAGGCGCGCGCATTTTTGGAGTCCGCAATCAACTTCAACCTGACCTTTACGTTTCAGACGTAATTTCGACTGAAGCTGGTCTGAGAGAATTGAGTGCGGAAATTTCTCTGAGCGCGCAATTCTCACGGGATTTTGCGCAAAGTCAGATTGGGCGCGCAATTAATTTTACCTCGATTTGGAAAAGATTGTTGGGAGCGAAATCAATTTCGGCGCGCAATTTATGAAAGTGCGGAACTTGGGTTCAACGCGCAATTCCAGTTGGGCGCACAATTGAGCATCTTGGAATTTGCGCGATACTAATTGGGCGCGCTATGGCAGTTATATTGTAAAATAAATAGAAAACTACGCAACCAAGCACTTTTTGCATGTTTTGACACATTTTGATGCCTCATTTCGAGATTTAACGGAAGTTCCGACTGTGTTTATTACTTTTTGCATGTCCAATAATTTCTCGCACATGTTTGATGCATTCAACTATGAACCACACAAGTTCTACAAAAAAGATACACATGTAGTTACAAGTCATTTCCAGCAAGTTGCACAAGATAGTTCAGTGGCAATAAAAGTTACACATGTTCGATACTTATTTGAAATATAAGTTACGCAGGTATGGTTGGCGTTAGCGAGGCTTGGCAAAGTGATGTAATCAACTCTTGGCCATTTCTGGTACATATTTCGGCCTTAGTTATTCTTCAAAAGGAATTCTTCAGTCTTTTATTGGATTGATTTGATTGTCAGGTCTTTATGTACCCTCCGTTATATTATGGATGCTGTACCCATACTGACTGGGTCTGGATGAGCATTTGGGAGCCATCAGTGCTTGCTTTTATTAAGGTTAGCCTCCGTCGCTCAATCCAACCAGCGAGGCCAGTCGATCAAACCTTAAATCATTTGCGGCATACACACAACATTTGACTTTCGCAGGGTCAACTCCTTTCCACAAAAATGGTCGACTGGAATGACCTCGGTAAATGTTCCAACCCTCGGTGCCCAGATGAAGGATCCTGTTCGTCCTTCTATCCAGTCACTGGAGAGGAATATGTCAATCCCTTGCCGCAAAAATGTCTGTGTGGCTGTCGTGGAAACCAGCATTTGCGTTTGGATGTGCTGACAACAGCCAACGCGCCTGAGTTGCCGTCCGAAAATGGCCCATCAGCACCAACCCCCAGTAGTGTACCAGCGGTATGATCAGTATTTTTATTTGATTGATGTATACATCTATCTAAATATATTCCCTCCAGTTCACACCGGTTCCCACCGCAAGAGCTTTTCCCGACATACACAATGCCACTCCCAAAGTCAAGAATCCACCTGTCAAATCATTCCTGGACATAGCGAAGGAAAGGAGCGCTGCTAAGCAGCGTCGCGAGACCATGGATACATCCGAGTCTGGACTCCGAGGAGTCGGAGGTAACCCCACTGCAAAGGGTATTCCATTTGATCCTTCGTCAAAGGTCTGTCTCGACTCTCTAAATTTATCAATGATTTCGGTGATCTAAGTGGCCGGAACAACTATAGATAAACGAACAGGAGTGGACAAAGCAAACTAATCAAGCCCCAAAGAAGAAGAAAAAGAGCGCTGTAAAATCCCACACCACATCTGCTTCCAGTGCCTCGAGGGCCTCGAAAACGAAGAAGATCAGGGCCACAAAGCTATGGAGTGTCAATCTGTTTCCGACGGCATCTGCTTTCAAATCCAGCAAAACATGTATCATCCAACCACGAGAACGACAGTAAGCCTGTTCAACTTATTGTATTACTCCAATGCTATTGTTTAATATGAACTTCAATTTCAGCATGGACAGTTTTTCATTTATGGGCTATTGTAAAACCATCGAGCTATATAGCAAACCGACATCTGCCGAAATATATGATGCTGTGATGGCAGCGTTTAGCCCAGCCTATCCAATGGAGAACTGGCGGCTTCTATTCCGACAAGGGAAGGGAAGGGGGACAGATGGGGTCCTTCGTCTCTCTCCAGAAAATTCCAAGTTTCTGACACTCGCAAATATTGAACAGTAAGTGTCTCTGTCTGGAATAAGTATTTGTGCAATCTTTTTATCTTTTTTCAAACATAGGGCATGCGCAAAATATCGTGGAAAACAATTCACCCGTGCAATATTCATCCTCCTTCCTGCCGGCTGTCCAGATCTACCTCTGGACAGCATGGGACACTTTGAGCCCCTTGAGTATGAGACGGATTCAGAACCGGTAAAAGGAGAGTCTGAAGACGGTGCGGCTGACGCCGACAATTGCCAGTTTGTAAGCAGTATTCACACAGTGCACTGCTTTTCATTGACTATTATTGGCCCTCTGACTCTCCCAACCCTCTCCACCTAGACGTACTCAACTGGCCCTTCTGGCACCGACAACCAAGCCGACAATCATGCCACTTCGGACTTGGACAGTGATGCTTCTCCCGAACTGTCAAAGGAAGAGATACTGCAGAATAATGAGATTAAACGGCAGGGAGATATTAGAGATTTTGGTGAGTTTTTGTCTGAGCTTTGCCTTACACATTCTCAACAGTCGGGTGTGAAAGAATTGTCGTCAAGAGTCCGTTCTCTTCGACGCCTTGCAATCAACATATGCGAACCGAGATGGGAAACAGATAAACAGGAGCGTACTGATTGGGTGAGTGCCAATTTTTCTCTAATTGATACCCTTCTGACCAATGTACTACAAGTGGCCAAACCGTTCGATGGGCGCATACTCAAACATTATCAGCCAGCTCACAGTTTTTGAAGCAAGAATGGCTCAAATAGACAAGGATTTTCTGTCTGACCCATCTCGCTCATTGATGGTACTGTGCGAGGAGAGTATCAATGTTCTTCAACCCTCATTCCACTTTCTCTTTAACCTCGAGAAGCTGAAGAGATCCGATGGATGCTCCGATGACTTTCGTGAGCATTTATCCACCGATTTCTGCCTTGGGCCACATGGACTTGGCCCTATCATCAACTATATGTCCCAGTTGTATGATTCCATAATATCGGCCTACGATAGGCGTAGCATGGTTGCTGATGAGGTTAAGATTTGCATAACCAAGATCAACATCATTGCTGGACCTCTAGAAACTCTCCTTGTTGCATTTCGGTCATCCATTTCTCGTGGCCTTTACGACCCTAAAGGCTTCTCCGACCTTCAAGATGCAATCAAAAATCATAGGACTTGCTTCAGTGTTTGTCTTCTATCATCATCTATATATGTTAACTAACTTGTAAACTCTTAGCCTGCAACTGAGAATGATTATCTCAGCGTTCTCAAGCTTTCCCTCGGATGCGATACTGTGAACTGTTTTCGGGCAGCACTGGTCACTGACTTCGGCTCTGTCACTGACTACAGTGAGATATGTACCGACAACTTCTTTGATGGGGAAAATGGCCTTGACGGGCTGTTGAATCTCTTTGAGGAAGTTGTCGATTCATTCCCAACCTCGGACAGTCGCTATACTGAGTATATGCTTCTATTTGCTCGACTTGGAGAGATTCTAGCAAAGAGAATTCTGAATTTCACCAAGGTACGTATATACCTCCAGGCCTTGAGCAGCGAGCTTGATTGACGATCTAAACAAACCATTTGTCTTTCAGAGTCCTGGTGGCAAACGCAAATATCATTGGCAGGAAGCTGAGAGCGACACTAACAATGAACATCGCGCGGTAAGGCTTATATCCATCTATGAGCCTATAGCTGCAGAATGATTGACCAATAGCTCGTTATCTTTTAGAGCTCGCCCAAGAGACCAAAGAAAGAGGGAGATGAAAAGAGGAGAGGTTATAATACCCGCAGCGGAACTCACAAAGGGGGAAATGATCAGTAATATCTGATTATCTATCAACACTGTTCATTATCTCTGATTCATGAAATGATGTCCAATAGACCCAAATCCATGGCGAGTGAAAGTGATTCTGCATCTTCATCGGAGGAGTCCGTACATGAGTATAAGCCTTGTAAGTTATTGGTGTGCACTGTCATGTGGAAATGAATATTCAGCCACTGGTACTCTTTAGCTTCGCACAAGAAGACCAAGTTCCAGAAGGATCCTTTGGCAGGTTTTGGGTCCGATGATTTTGTTTTCCCAGACATGTTCCCTCCTCCCGAGCCAACTCCTGCCAAGCCAACTCCCCGACAACAAACACCGTATCCCAAGGCTGAAAACCGGTGTGAATATACTTCGCGTGATCCACCAGCACCTAAGCAAGCGCCGAGGCCGAAACCGCGCCCCAAACCGCGCAAACCAACCAGTCCGCATCCAGAAACAATTTCCATTCCCTTCATACCACCGCCCTTGACACGGTTTGAACGACTGATGAAAATGTCCCTTTCGAGTGTTCTGAGGGAGATTTTTGAGCTATTGCCAGGGCCGAAGGTGCAATGGGCTACCTTCAAAAAGGATTACCCCACAATTCGAGAGCAGCGTCGGCAGATGCTTCTGGTGTGCATTTTTTTACACCATTTGTAACGATTTTGCTCATCAACATGACATAGCGTTGCCACCCTGACAAGACTGTCAATCAGCCGGCTTCGTGGATTGAGTTATGCGAGGATCTGACTCGTGTCTTGACCAGTAAAACATCATAAAATTATACCGAAATCACTCATACAAAAACTGTAGTATGACTGCAAATACACATGCTAGTGCTCCCCTCACCGTCCAGCATTTACGCGACATCCGTGAATGTTCCGCTGGAAATTTCATTTGGTATTGGCGGGGGTATTGGCGGGCTCGGCGTGGGTCCAGTCTGACAACGTTCAGCGACAGCGTTGAGCTGAGAAGTCATGCTCTGCAGCTGTCTCGGAGGTGTCAAGTTAACTTGTGGACGAAGTCTCTTGGCCACCTTGCGCACCGCCCCACAGTGTCGCTGCACCGGCGGGACTCCAGAGAACTCAGTGGCAGCGACGTATACGTTGGCATGCGGAGCAAACTCGACGGTTGACAGTACTTCTGTGGGAGATGCGTCATGAGCAAGACACGCAGGACAAAGGGAGAATACGTGCGTGTGGACCTGGACCTGCGGTCGCCATCGTAGCGCGCCTCTTCATCGCGTGCTGTGTAGCAGCCTAATTATTACCCAATCGGTTATGCTCTGTGCACCGTGTTCTTCTGCCAGCGGTTTTTGTACAGCGCGACAACAGCACGATGTGGCAGATGGCGCCGACGGTAGAGACAAACAGACGCGTTAGTCGCGGCTTTAACGCGTGTGCAAAGCGTGTTTCATGTGCGCCATTCTACTCTACAGAGGGAAAGACCCTAAACAAACAAAATACGTCAGATGTGGAAGATGCGGCATAGTCACGAAGAAATACACCAGATGTTGAAGATGCAGCGCACTAGTCACGAAGAGGAACGGGCGGGGTGAACCGCCTGATACCGGGCTACTTGGCGTCTCACACGCCTGACGATGTGCAGAGGCATCAAGCAGCCCGGTAGCAGACAGGCCGGCCCTCTTGAACCTGGCAAGGAGAGAGAATATGAATGGGTAGGCGGCGGGTCATGGCCAGTCAACAATCAATGAAGTCAGGTGTGTGCGTGTGAATTGTGTCCCAGGCGAAGAGGGACGCCGCCGCCGCCGACGATGCTCTTGGAACAGGTGCGCCCGTGCCCGCCCTCCGTCGCTCTGCTCATCTGATCCTCGCAGGCTTCCCTGCGCTTTAGGTCGAACCAGAGGCCGCCGCCGAACATCATCTTGCCCCAGGACGGCTCTTTGAACAACGAAAAAACCAGCCCACGGCGTTGACGTGTCGTGGTAGCTGGTGCTTTGCTAGCTGGTCAGAGGCTCAGCACTCGTCTTGGCCCCGCCGGACCTTGGAGCTGAGCCCCTCAACCTCAAGTGACAGCACTGGGCGGAAGAGCGCTGCACAGAATTCAGGTGCACCTCTTCAAGCCCACCACCTCCGCCGTTGGAACGCCAGCACGGGAACTGCCTAGACGCCACTGCTCGAGAAGGCATCGCTGTGCGCAGCAGGCGGCTCCAGGCCGGATGCACGAGCTCCCCACCACCAGCACAGGGTGCCCATATGAGATTCAACGCTCGCGTGGGCGCCGCTCCTCGCATCCTGCCCCCCTCCGCCGCCTGAAGAACGCCGCAACAGCACCTAAGGACCCCCTTCACAAACCGACACCACCGCCATGCCCCTCTGGATGCCGTCCTCCGCCCCACCTACCCACCGGAATCCCACACCGCCTACGAGAACGCATGTGCGACCTTCATGCCTGTTCCGAGCCTCGCCAGGACACGCCGCGTATGCCCCTGGCCCCTTTGCTACTCCTACATATTCCATTCACTGGTGTTGCCGCAAGCTTCAACGCTCGGCCGCCTCCATGTCTCCCTTCCCTCGCCACCCGCACACACAGAGTCCCACCAACCGCCCCGAGCCCGGCCTCGTCAACGTCCCGTAGCCTCACGAATCGCCGCCAGCGACCATTCTACGGAGCTCCCCCGCCCCTCGATCTCGGTTTCCCCCCGGTGCTTCCGGCGCTTCGTCACCCAGTCACACCAGCATGGGCCACCACGGCGCCTGCGAGAACTTTGACGCTCCGGTCTGGGACGTGTACCTCCCCTGAACAACGTCACAACGTGCTGGCATTGAAGGCGGGCCCACCGACGTAGTGGGATACAAACGGTAGGCGCCAACTACGTTCCGGCGTATAGATCCCGCTGACGTCCTGTCTACCTAACACGTACAGGCGGCATGCGCTGCCCTCACTGCGCACAACCAAATAGTTATGTGCCCGCCTGTCGTCGCTCATGGAGCGGGCACGCCACTGCGAAGGAGTTGAACGTGGGCGGGCGCAGCACTGTGCGTTCCGTGGACCGCGCCCTGTTGCGATTGGAGAGACGAGGGTGCACCGTCCTCGCGTTGATTCATAGGTAAGTCAATTCTCGTATACGTGGGCATGCGCACCGTACTCACCTACAAAAATCCATAGACGAACAATAGAGATATGTGCCGTGTTGGCACCGTCGTCTACTAAAGCCAGGCAGAGAGGTGGAGCGGCGCGTTGAGGAGCGTGGCGCATGGGATGTGTGGTGGTGGTGAAGGGCCTTTTCGTGCTGGTTTTGGGGTCTAGATCTGCTGGTGTCGCTCCCCGCGTACGGATGTATCAATACAAGCAGTTCTTTGTTTTAAATATATTCAATCTAATTTCTTTCTTAAACATTTCAAAGATCTGAAGCCAAATATAGGTGAGCGCGCACGGATGCTCGGCCAAAAACTGCTGCGCACTGCTCTCCTTCTCACTACCATGACTTCAATCCCCAATGAAACCGACGATGTACAACTCTTGCTGCTTCACTGTGGGGAAATTCTCAAAGAGGCTCGCTTTATATTATCCTCTATCCCAAACGTAGATGAAACCAGCGTCGAGAGAATCCTTCGAAAGATGCATTCGGTGCATCAAATTTTAAAAAATTTGCAAGACCCATGGATAACAAAGGCAAGCATTGACGGGTTGATATCCCTTGTACTGGATGTCTCAGGCCCACTTCAAATATGGCTTGACACTCCCCGGCCCAGCTACCAACCACCCCGATGTCCACAAACCCCAGGTCGAGGCCGGCCCCGCTATGATATTGACCTGGATCGGGCAGCCGAGCTACATGACATGGAACTGTCCTGGCAGCAAATAGCTTCCGCTATGGGGATCAGTAGGCAGACATTATACAACCGCTTTGTGGCCAGCGGGCGATCCACAGCACGAAGGCCATTTACAGACATTTCTGACGACGACCTCAATTTGCTTGTGATCGACATCGCACGGCAACACCCACTCTCAGGATCTGTGGTCATGCGGGGGCACCTGGAGTCCATTGCGGTTCACGTCTCCCTAAACAGAGTGAAGGAAAGTCTTCGCGCAGTGGACCCCATTGGTGTTAGCCTTCGGTGTGTTTCAAAAATTCCTCATAACCACTACATTGTTGCTGAGCTATGTAATGTAGCTGGAGTACAGCAATCAAACGCCGTGTATACAAAGTTCGTGGAAGTAATGCCCTCTGGCACCATGATGGCAATGAAAAATTGCGGCCCTGGGGATTTTACGTCCATGGATGCATCGATGGCCACTCGCGCCTTGTGATATATCTGAAATGCTCTAACAACAAGAAAGCTCGAACTGTGGAGCAATTCTTCACAATATCTGTGGGCGTCTACGGATGGCCAAGCCGCATCAGAGGAGACTTTGGAACCGAGAACAACGGAGTCGAAAGGAAAATGATTGCAAAGTGGGGTGAACACCATCGTGCTTATCTGCGTGGAAGGTAAGCAGTATGTGTATCACTGCTTTGGCAATTTTACTGATAAAAACACATCCAGATCAATTCACAATGTTCGGATAGAGAGACTCTGGCGTGATGTCCGACGGGACACGTTGGAATTCTTTCGAACAATATTCCTCCACCTCGAGAAAATCGGCCTCCTTGATATGGAAGATGATGTACATCGTGTGTGCCTGTTTCTCACATATCACCACCGCATACAACACTCTCTCGATGAAACCGTGGCTTCGTGGAACCTTCACAAGGTCAGAACAGCTGGAAACAAGACACCTCTCGCCCTATACCAGCTTAGCCGTGAGAAAGCAATGAATCAAGGCTATTGGACTGGTGATCCAGGAGACAATGTAGGGTCTGTCAGAGATGGCTATGGGGAAGATCCTAACGAAGGATTCTCACCTGCTGACGAGCTTGCAGCGGACCCTCAGGCAGCAGATTATCGTGACTTTGATGTAGAGATGGAACGCGAGGCAGGTATATTTGTGAACGATGACGAGGAAATACAAGCAGCGAAGGAGTGTCTTGAGGGATATGAATTTGAAGCTGATGACGGGAACTTTGGCATAGATATATATTGTAATGCTGTCACCCATCTAACAGCCCTTATGTACCCGAGTACCCAATAACAACTTGAACATGTACAAAAAAAAAAGGGATTTATACTTGTGCAATAATTTACAACATCGCAACATGTGCAAAAAAGTGATTCATACTTGTGCAACAATCTTCAACATATGTAGTATTCTATTATTGATATGTAGAACTTGTGTATATTTTCAAAATTAACTTGTGTAACAATCTGCGGGTTGTTGCGCAGTTTTTTCTCTACATGTGTCAAATATTGACATGCGCGAAAACACAAATTATATTGAAATTATATGCACAAAAATTGAAATACTTTTTTTACAGTATAACCGCCATAGCGCGCATCATGATTTTCTACACAGAAAATTTACTTTGTATGCCATAGATTTAAATTGAACGAGTCTCTGGCCGCCTGGCCCGTGCTTCGCACGGGTCCTCGACTTTCCAAGCTATGTTGAGAGAAAAAGTCGAGGAATGTTGATGAATGTTGATGATTCGATCAGAATGGCTCAGATACACACTACCTCACACACTACCTTTCACAACAGAATCCAGTGCTACGGCCGACCTTCGCCAGAGCGGGGTGGGCACGACGCCAAACACACAGATGAGCGAACCGCTGACCTGCACTTCGCACCAGGACCGTCTCAGAGCACCACGCCACTGCATATCGCGCCGGGAGTGCGTCGACCTCCGGCGGGGTCCAAAAGATGACAGATGGTGCAAAAGACAGTGTAATCACAGAAAACGGAAAACGCCTGCAAACGCCACGTGCCGATGAGAGGAGAGTCGAAGGTTACTTAAAGGAAGGGTGGGGCAGAGTGTTAATGTAATTCTACCGTGGTATCCGACAATTGATAAAAATAGACACACACTTGGGGCATTCGTCGATTAATAAAATAGTAGAATGAGCGTGCAGGCAGCACGTACTTGTCTGGTATCAGACAATCGATAAAAATAGACACGTACTTGTGGCATTCGACGATTAATAGAATAGTAGAATGAGCGTGCAGGCAGCATGTACTTGTCTGGTATCAGACAATTGATAAAAATAGACACGTACTGGTAGCATTCGGCGATTAATAGAATAGTAGAATGAGCGTGCAGGCAGCACGTACTTGTCTGGTATCCGACAACTGATAAAAATAGACACGCTTGTGGCATTCGACGATTAATAGAATAGTAGAATGAGCGTGCAGGCAGCACGTACTTGTCTGGTATCCGACAATTGATAAAAATAGACACACTTGTGGCATTCGACGGAATCGTCGGATTCCACACAAGTACGTGCTGCCTGCACGCTCATTCTACTATTCTATTAATCATAGAATGCCACAAGTACGTGTCTATTTTTATTAATTGTCGGATACCACACAAGTACGGCGTGCGAAGTACGTCTAACCAGTATACTGACGATGTTTCTCAACAGCAAAACAGCTCAGGCACAGTACTAGTCCTATAAGAACAGAATAGTGCTACAGAATACTTGTAGTCAAACCGCAGCCGTAGTACTGTCCTCTCCTTATACTTCCATATTATAATTCTCAACTTCAATGGCAATCTCAGATCTACCGAGGTGCACCCATCACTGCCGCGACCAATGCAAGGAATGTATACTTGATATTCGCAGTTCCATCGATGAGCAACATGTTCAAGCCAGAAAGCTACACCAGTGCCTGGACGTCGTTCTTGATTGTTTCAGTTGTGGTCATCAAGTCAAGGTGACTCTCGTTGAGGACGAACCACAGGTCATGCCAGTTAGTATTAATCCAACAGCTTGTCTTTAAAACGGTGGAGGCTGATTCATTCTTCTAGCTTGCCAGCTTGGAAGGCCACAGAGGAGATTACAACAACAAAGCAGAAAATACTGGCAACCCATCGCTCGCTGCTGTTATCAGTAATAATCAAAAGTATTGGACACTTGTTTTAGACTGTCCCCGCTGTGGTCAGATACAAATGGTGCCTTTCGTCGAAGACGTATCACAGGCGGTCAGGATCAGGTTGAGAGGTTTTCCGTAAATTCATAGCAGCTAAATAATTTCTTTTAGACCGGAAGTGTCGGAGTATACAAAGAAACAGGCGGGAATCTCATAATTAAAGGTCAAAACGAAGAACATACTGGCCACCCACTGGCCTCCGCTACCACTACACCCATGAACCTCTCGGAAGTGAAAGCCAGCCAGGTGGGACGAAGGCAAGACGTTTTGTTCCAGTGCCCGGAATGCACCACTGGGACTGGCGTAACCTTTACTGCCAAGAGCAGCTTGTACCGTAAGTTTATCTGCGTGTAAGAGAATTTTACTTGCTTATGCTTGTTGCAGGGCACTACAATCGCTTCCACACACCACCGGGCAAACAGAAAAAGTATTTTTGCAAGCATTTGAATTGTGAATATTATTCTGCGCTTAATCGGAGTGATGTGAGGCGACATGAGCGCGCATGCAAACATCGACCAGCACACGAAGTTTCTGGCGCGAATCATGATCGCTTTTCGACGATTTCCGGACAGCAAGGTTCTCACATTTCCCCGTCATGAGCTCCGCAAAGACATATTTCGTGTTCATGACCTTGCTCCGGAACGATTGACTGTAATGACAAATGTACTTGTTATTTATTAAAAATAAAATGGCGGGACCATTCACCTATATTTACTCGCTGCCGGTCAGACGACTGACAATAGACCAGCTTTGGGTCTGAATTGGAAACCTAACGACTTTTGGTCAACGCAGCCGCTGCATAAAGTACCCAACGGATCAGCGACAGAATATATACTTGGAATACCACAATATATGAGGTCGTGACTTATCCAGATCCAAAACCAGAACGACGAAACTGATCAAGTTATCAACTCGCAGGACGGTAACGTATATGCACGACGCGGGCCACATACATTCCAGGTACTCTGCACGTATATACCGTCGCCCCTGTGTGCGCGAGGTGTGTGCCACAGTCGTTGTTTCGCTAGAGCAGCGGCGGCCGCTAGAACATGAAAAGTAAGGTTAGGGTTACGAGCAAGGTTGGGAATGGCAAAAGCACATTTCAACTTGGGATATATGGCTTAATGCCCTCCAACGCCACTACACCTCGCACAACAGCCCTTAGACTACTTCTGTTTTTGCACAGCCTGGGGTAGAGTGCGCAGCAGCAGGGCAGAGGGGCGCGGAGCACTACGGCCCTGGATTGGCGCTGAGCGTAGGGTTATTAGCGTAAAAGTCCTGCGGAATGGTTACGGTACCAGTATGGTCGATATTCAGTCAACGAATAGTAGACAATGAGCTAGCGTGCATCGCGCTCGGACCCGGCATCGATGAGGCGCTACGAAGGCGGGCTTGACCGTGCGGCGGGCACAAGTGCACTGGTTCCTTGGATTTGAGTGAGGAGGATGTGGGCGACGGTGGGGTCTGCGTGGCCTGATCGTCAAAAGTATACTTCAGGCGAGTAGTGGATATTCTGTTCCTGCGCGGGGATCGAGATGTGTGCGGCGACGCTGGGCAGCACAACGAGCACGAGCCCAGCGGCGCCAAACTGCAAATTCAGTTCCAGGTTCAAGCTCCGCCTGAACGTGGTGGCCGGACGCCGGCTAACCAACTTGTCATTCACCGCCACCCCGTATCTTCTCTTCTATCTCCATGCTTACGCCTGCCTTCTACTTCTAACGCCCCCTCCACTCCCTCCTGGCTGCTCCTGGGGTCATACCCACTCCACCCACCGCGCGATGGCTCACGGACGGCCGCCGATACTGGCAGGGAAGCGCCCCGGACTCGGTCACGCTGATAGCCTGTTGACAGCGCGCAGTGTGAGCTCGTGCTCTGGGGCAGATATAGGTGGCACGCTGTCATTGGCTTGCTAATTTAAAGACTGACTGGCGCCCGCGGCCCAGTGGGGCAAAAATGGCGACCCCCGGCAGGTGGAAGGGTTGGGCGCTGAGGGCTGAGGGCGGAGAGTGGCAGATGAACGGAAATACTTGACCACACTCCTGAGCCGGTTGCAGAGGTGGGACGGTGAACGTAACCTGTCATTACTTTTCAAGGTTGACGTTGACGTCGATCCCCTCTTCGAACCGCCGGCACCCATTCACATACACTTCTTCGAGTTTCTCTCAGAGTCTCCAACTTCAGTCGGACCTGTTGGGGACTTCCCGTCGTGCATTCTCGAGCACGTCAGGCTCTCCTGATGATCTCTTCAACTATTCATTGGGACGCTGGCTGTAAGTCTCAACTCTTATTATACATGTTATTCTCTGACATATATGTCTAATATCTCTTCCATTCGGCTTCGACTATGATCTTCGCCTTGCAGAGCATAGACGTGAATTCGATGTCGACGAGCTTTGTCGATTTTCGGCGCAGTCCGTTGGTCGGACTTCGCGAGATATCCATGCGCTTGTAAAGCTCGCGGAGGGTGTTTTCAGCAGGACTTTCATTGTCACCATGCCATGACGGCTTCGCGATGGCGGCCCGAATCCCGTACCCCAAATCTCGAGCGCTATGTACCTTCTCATCGCATCCTTGCGCGTCCCCAAGAACCTCAGCTCTCCATCTTCTATGTAGCGTGGTCTCACGTACGCATCCTATTCGAGTTCTTTAAATAACAGGAAGCTCGATGATCCGCGTCTTCTCTATTCAACGTATTCTCTATTCAACGCGATCTACTGAGTCCGAGGGGTCCTTGTCATTTGATGACGGAGTTATCGGGCCCGTGGACTGAATAGCCTGAGTTCAATGCTGTTCGACGACCGGCCTCTTCTTTATTTCCGTATCGAAGGAAAATGGACCCAGCTGAGCAATCTCTCTCTATGCGGGATGAACTCATTTTTTTCTACTGTGCGTAGAGCCGCAGTTCCAGAGTACTTGCGTTGCTGCAGCGTGCGCGACGCGCATTCGTCAAGCGCTTAAATTACACGTGATCGTGATTGGATCACAAAGTTTATATTGATTTTGGCGCTCGCTCGATGCTGCCGATGATGTAGGTGGTCGTGTTGCTACGTGATGTTTACCAGGGTGCAGAGAAATATTTCCCGAGCTCGAACAGGGATTTGTGCGCACACTGCGCGTAGTCGGCGCTACATCAAGAAGAATGCGTTGCTCACTCGCTTTGCATTTTTGTCAACTTTTTTTGATGGTATTATTAGAAGTCCATATTGAGGTTAGTAATACGATGATCATCCACTTGCACGAGCAGCCTCTTACACACCTCAGAGCCTGTGCCGTCCTTACGCCAGTAACGCTATGGATATAAACTCAAAGGAGCGCGCCACGCGGCCGAAGATAGCCACACCGTGGGCTGGGAACAGCGCCAGATAACAACCTCTCGGAGTCGCACGCGTCCCAGCGCGATAGCGCACCCTCTTCCCCCTCGGAGCCCTACCCGCGCTCAGCCCAAACTTGCCCAGGCCCAAACTTGCCCAAACCCAAGCCTACCCAAACCCCAACACATATCACAAAGACTGAGCGCCACGCGCCCGGGACAGACGGCCTCCCACACTGATACGGCGCCGCGCCGTGCCAGCGCAGCGCATATTCATGTGCTCCCCGCGCGCGTGCGAGCGCCGCGCCCCTGCGGCGCGAGGCACCGCAGGGCCGCACATGCCATAACCCGTGGGGCCACTTCAAAGTTCACACTGCGCTATTGGTATTCTTAGCCTTTACATAAGTCTTTTCTATTCTCGGCGCGCGCCCCCACGTGCGGGTGCGGGTGCGGTGCGCGCGCGTGCGCGACGCGGCGCCGGGCGGGGTTATCGGTGTTTACATAGGCGCGCCGGAGCCGCACGGCGCACGCGCGCGCGGGGGTTCTTATCTTAATGGAATCTGGGTCCTGGGCGAAGGGGTGGGTGAGGTGGGTGCTGGTGCTGGTGCTGTTGGCGGTGTTGGGGAGTGTGGTTGTTGGGGGGGGGACGTCGCAGGCTGTCTTTTTAGCTTTTATCTTGCGTGTGGGCTTATTGAATAGGTAGGCAGGCAACGCAGTTGGATGGATGGACGGATAGATGATAATGATGATCATAGGTCGGTGGGAGGGCGGGAATCCGAATTCGAGAGTGGTTACTTTATGGAGCGGGTCTACATATTTATTTATTATATTTATCAGCACGACGGTTTATCAGCACGCCCGACGCCACGGCCGGCCGCCGCTGCGCGTGCGCATACCCTGTATGTCACGGTACAGGGCGGGAAAAAACGCCACCGCTAATTAGGTGCGGCGCGATATCATTATTGTGCGTGATATGTACATCAGAAAATCCGTATCCTGGGGGTATTATAATAGGACCTGGACGGTGTCGGGAAGAACAAAAGACGGGGACGGGAGATGTTGGGCTGCATATGATGGGCTAGGCTGAGGTAGTGGTGGAGTAGTGGTCAGCGGTGGTCAGCGGGTGCTGCTGCTGCGCCAGCTGGAAGGGCGCGTAGAAAAATGGGGATGTTATCTACTCTACAACTTAGCGGTGGTGGCGGTTTATTTGCCGGAGTGCATTGCTGCGATGTCCGACGGGGTGGGTGCCGACCGAATGATTTTTCTCTGTGTCTGCGTGAGTGTGTATGTAATGACGCCTTTGTGGTCCCCTCGCGGTAAGCCTATGTCATGACTGATTACGCCCTCCCTTGAGATTGCGTTGCACACCTCAGAGCCGGGGGATGTAGGAACAATCGAATCGAGGGCCAGCTTTTTTTGTCGACGAAGACAGCTCTGGGAGCGCGGACGACTCGGATAAGCATGTCTCTCTAGATAAAGCAGGTCGATAGCCCAGAGGGGATACAAAGACCCTTCTTCGCGAGGCAGAAAATCAACAGATAATGTCTGTCGAAGCAGAAAGGCGTATGTAATAGGCAGAATTTGTCTAATCGCCAGCAAAGCATTGTTTTCTCGCGCGCGGAGGTCTCTCAAAGCAGATGTGCGGACATTCCCAGCCAATGAAAAGCGCACACCGGGGCACGTATTTACCGTGCGGCCGTCCGATTGCGGTGGGTTGGGCTTGGGCAGCTGTGCATGGCGTGGCACCGTCCAGTGTGCACCCCCCAGCTATTTTTGCAGGGGTTACAAGGGCTCCATTCTGCAGCAACTCGGGCACCAAGCGCAGTGACCCGAGCGCGCAGTGACGCGAGAATGACCAGGTGGCACTAGTGACTAGATGCGCCGGGAGAGTAGGGCGGAGTCGGAGCACGCGCATTGGGTATTGAAAGCCTGCGCAAACAGCGAGTTTTCGGTGGTGTCGTGCCGGAAAAGGGAAACCTACCGCAAAAGCGACGGGCGCAGGCCCAAAGGGGCGCGATGATCGATTGATATATATGCAGGCGCGGCCGGCTCGCTTGTGAAACGCGGGGGCGCAGATTTCGCATGGTGACCAGGGACGTAGGGATCGCAACTTGAGCTCGAGGCGCGCTTCGTCTCTCTGTGCGCCTCGCAGAATTTGTGCTGCCGACGTGGTGCGCAGCGGCGCGTAGCAGCGGTTGGTCGTATTTTGGGCGTGCGGTGCAGACGCTTGGCCTATGTTTTTGGTTTGTCATAAATTGACGCCCATTGGGAGGCAATGACGATGTGATTGCCGGTGTTGGGGTGGCCGGGGTCTGGGGTGGATCGCCGGTGCCGCTCACGTGGGCGAGTACGGGGAAGGGAGTGCGGGGATTGCACCCAGCTCGACGGAGGCAGGCTTGGACGGGGCAGAGGCCCAGATATCAGCGGCGGCGCGGGCAGGAGACCCTGGCGATGGCAGGCACGGGGGAGGACAGCAACGGGGCCGTGACGTGACGGCGTTACCGCCCAATATTGTGTGCAGGGTCCGTTTCTCACATCGTCGCTTCCCATCTCGGCCGCTGCCCTATAAACTCTTCTCTGCCCGCCTTTTCTCTCCGCACCCCCACGCTCGCCCCAAAACGCGCCCCCCCGTCCAGCGCACGGCGCTCCCGCCGCACGGACCATGTATCCCCAGCCAGACGACGCCCACGCCGCCTACCCCGACAACGGCGCCCAGCTGCCCGCCCACCACCTCCCGTACGCCTACGACCGCCGCCCCGCAGGCACCGCAGACGCCTACCAGGCGTACCACTACAGCGCCCCCGCCCGAGCCGACCTCGCAGGCATCGATCGCGCCCGGGGCATGCACACCGTGAAGAGCATCGACGGCTTTGCGCCGCCGCCGCCGTACCCGAGCCTCTCAGCGCCCGGGCCGTCCTCAGAGCACTCTGGCGACTCTGACGCCTGGCCCGACGCCGCTCATCCGGCTACTGCAGCCGCCGTGCACGACATGTACAAGCCGAAAAAGCCCCGGCGCGACAAGCCGCGCATCGCGCTGGCGCCGGGACAGCCGCCCACGACGCAGGGCAAGCCGCGCGCGCGGGTGTATGTTGCCTGCCAGCAATGGTACATGCTATTCGCTCCTCTTTTGGGGCTCTGTTGCTCACCCGTAATTTGTCTAGCCGCACGCGCAAGATCCGCTGCGACGGCGCAAAGCCCGCCTGCCACAACTGCTCGCGGCGCACGAACGCGGGTTCGGACTGCTGCAACTACGACCCGCTGCCGAAGCGCCGCGGGCCCGACAAAACGCCTGGCGCACGCCAGCGCATGGCGCGCGACCTGCGCAACGCTATCGAGGAGGTACCCCGCCGGCGGCGGCGGTCCACTCGCAGCGACCCCCCCGAAATAAAAAGGGCAAGCCCGCCGGTCCACCAGGTATCAATATCCATCCCAGACTCGAGCCAGTACCATAGCCACGTCGACTGCGACGCCATATCGCTTGATATCTCGCCGATGGAAAGCGACAGCGGCACGATAGATCTGCCCACCGGGTCGCCGCTCTCACACTACTCACGGTCTAATTATTCGCAGGGCAGCGGGCACGGCGACGACTGCGGTGCGGTGCAGCGTCCTGATCTCCTGAGCCTCAGCACGCTATCGGACCTGCGAAAACCACCCGTATCTGCTGTGAGCCCAGCCATACCTCGTGCAGCGAGGCGGTTCTTACCATGTGCCACAGATAACGACCTACCGCGACGAATACGGCCTCGTGAGTGCCGTCCCAGCGTACAGCGCGCACGCGCGCGGTTACATCGTCGAGCTCGACGAGAACGGCAACGAGCGGCGGCCGAGCGCGGACAGCGCGCCGGACATCCCCGCCGCGCCCTCGCTCGACTTCAGCCGCAAGATCTGGTGGGACTCACTGCTGTGCCTGTACCTCGCGCCGGACGCGCGGCACCGCACGGCGCTCTCGCACACCGAGCGCGAGTCCGCCGCGCTGAGCATCACCGCGGACCTGCGGTTCATCTTCCGCGCGTCGAACTACTGGTTCTCGTTCTTCCACATCCCGACGTTCTTCAGCAACTACTACGACCCCGTGCGCCGCGAGCGGATACAGCCGAGCTTGGTGCTCGCGCTCCTCGCGATGTCGACGTTCTGGCAGAGCTCGGAGATCGGGTATGGGAAGGAGGGGCGCGAGCGCGCGCTGAGGTTTAGGGACGAGGCGCAGGCGGCGATGGACGCGAGCTTCAATGCCGGGTGGATCGACGAGACGCTGGCGCAGGCGGCGTGGGTGCGTCTTTGTTCTTTAATTTTAATTTAGCGTTGAATGAACGTGTGGCTGATCTGGGCACCCCGCAGCTCCTCGCGCTGTTCGAAGTGTGCGCGCACCCGCGGCACTCGACCGAGCGCTCGACATCGTCGATGGTCATGCTCGACTCGATCATCCGCAGCCTCTCCCTCACGCTCGTCGACGCCTCCGACCCAAGCACGACGCTCTTCCCCCCCGGCGCCGTCCCCGCCGTGTGCGCGCCCTCCTCTCCTCCCGCACACGCACACACGCACACGCACACGCACTCCCCGCCAGAACCCGCGTCGCCCGAGCTCGGCGCCGGCGCGGCGCCCGACGACGGGGAGAAGGGCTGCGCGTGCCACACGCTCACGCTCTCGGGGCACTGGCCGTGCGTCGCGGACCACGCGCCGCTGTGGGCGCCGACGCCCGCGTGGGACGCGCGCTGGAGCGAGGCGGAGATACGGAAGGAGTCGTGCCGCCGCCTGTGCTGGAGCGCGATCGTCCTCGCCGCGGGCCACATCTCGTACACGACCGCGCGGCGCACGCAGGGGCTCGATCTGTTCATCTCCGACCCGGCGAACGTGCGTCTCCCTTCTACCTTATATTATATTAATAATTTTTTTTTTGCTCATGGACAACTGCGCAGTACGCACTGCTCTTCTCGGGCGAGTCCGTCGCGCGCTCGCCCGCGCTGACGCCGGCGGCGCCGCGGTACTCGGCGAAGGAGACGATCTGGGCGCTGCACGACCGCGCGTTCCTGCTGTGGCACGGGTGCATCCGCATGCGCAACGACGCGCGCGCGGGCGACGCGGACAAGGCGCAGTTCGCCGTCGCCGCGTGGCTCGCCGCGGACGGGCTCGAGCACGCGCTGAACCGCCACACGTGCTCGATCGAGCGCGCGTTTATTTTTCAGGCGAGGGAGTATATCTTCAAGTGCGTTTTCTCTTTTTTTTTGCTTTTTTTTGGAGGGGAGAAGTGCTGATGGGACGCTGGGCTTTGAAGTACGCGGATGTGTATCTCGTATGAGTTCAGGCGGTACATCCCGCTTGTCACTGCGTGAGTGGGCTGCGTGCCTTTTTTTGTTATTGTCCGGGCGATATGCTGATTGGGGTCCTAGGAATATGAATGGGCTGTTCCACCGGAACAAGGCGGAGGAGTGGTGTAAGTGCCCTTCATCGTTTTTCATTCTGCCGTAGCTCATATCTAGGATTGTGTAGTGACGCACCAGGCGATCGTCGCTGAGCGCTTCATGTTCGGGCTGCACACCGTCACGGGCAACGCGAGCAACCTCCTCGCGCGCCGGCCGTTCTTCGTGTTCTGGTTCATGGGGCAGATCCACCGGTGTGTACTACCCAACCTACTCTATCTGACTTGCCTGATGAATTATATATTATGACAGGGCACTCGCGCTGTACGAATGCGACAGCACCCTGCTCGTCGCGCTGGACGTGTGCAAGGCGCTGATCCCTGCTATTGACTAGTGCGTGTTGGTCCGCAGCGAGCTGATAGAATCGCGTGCTGACGTTTTGCGCCACAGCTTGACGACGCTCTGGCCGTGCGCGGAGCAACGCAAACGGTACGACGCGCTGCGCGCCAAGGTCGTGGACGCGTGCTACGGCGCCGGCGTCGACCCACCGCCGCCGGGCGTGAACACGTCGCTCGACATCAGGGCGTGATATTTATTATATATACCTGCTCGGACTCAGGCTGTCTGCGTACATTCTTTCTTTTCTTGCCTGCGTATCTTTTTCCTGCGTATCTCCCCCTTCTTCTTTCTTTCATGCTATGTATGTCGTCTTTTTTCTTGTGTTTTCATTTCCATTTCCTGCGGAAATGTTGCTCTCCCGCTCCAGCTTCCTCTCCTCTCCTGTACTTTGTATACGGACTGTGCGCGACCCCTGCTTGCTATGTGTGTGTGTGTACGCAGCGATGTATTTACCAGCGGCTGTATCAATAGGACTGCAAGGTGACTAGGCCCGGACAAAAATTGTGATGTTTTAGCTATTTGTTGAATACAAAACTTTCAAATACTTTTACGAGATTTATTTAGTGTAACCTGATTTATATCAAGTTTTATATGCGGGGATACAGGCTAGGCATTACATACACTGGCTGTGCGCGAGAAGTACGGCATGATCATGGCATGGTTCTGCCCATTCTCCTCCACTTTGTTCTATTTATAGACTTCCGAGGCGGAGTCGGAGTGGTCAAGAAGTTTCTGGGCTTCGACCAGTGCAATGCTCGAACGTTAATAGACACCGGCCAAATGAACCCATATAACTGTAGTCATTTTTGCATATAAGCGGGTTTTCAATGACCTTGCTTGTTCAGTAACAAACACTCCCCGCCTTCGAGCTTTACTACTATAACAACATAATGAAGTTCGCTTTCTCGTCTTTCATCTTCGCTCTTCTTGTCGGCTGCGTAGCTGCGCAACAGGCATGGATCGGGGCTCCGGCTGACGGAACGGCTGTTTCTGCAGGTTCGAATATCACCGTAATGGTTACTGAACCAGTAAATCCATTTCGCAGAAACTTTATAGGCCTTTCAACTGACAAAGTTCATGGTTTTTAAATTTACAGGATAATCTCTCGTCTTCGATTGAAGTCGCAGTAGTACTCGCGATTAATTCGTGTCACAATACGACGTGCATTCCACCTGCCGATCTCCTCGGGTCCATTCTTTATAACGGACCTTTCAGCCCGAAATTCGACTCTCCTCCGACTTCACTGCCACCGCACCAGAACTTCACGGTGACGATCCCCGCAACTCTCCCCAAAGGCCCCGCTCAGCTGGCTTTGTTCCATGTCTCGTTGATCGGCGTGAGTTCGCATTTTGATTTAACTAGAAAAGTTGACTGAAATCAAAATGAAATTGTTTTTAGGCTGGCCCTATGCCCTACAGCGAACTTAAGAATATAACGTTGATCGTCCAGTAGTAGTACTAAACGCTATCTCTGGCGGTCTTCTTCTCGTTTTCCTCGAGGACTTTCACAGGCTGTACTTTTTCTATCTGACATACTTCAGATTAATTTCGGAAAAATTGAATATTTACTTATCATATGGCAATAGTAGTTCGTATCGGTACTTCAGTAATCTCCTCATACCTACAGTGAGGAAATAATATAATCCAGACTAGAGCGATGACTATTGAAATGATCAGCGGACATGATTTTCGCCGAAAAATCCAGCATTCATTTAGACATAGTGTAAAAGCGGTCGAGGCGGGCGGCATCTCGTCCTAATTGGGGACAGAGGGCAGTCTTCTTCTCTCTGGGATGCACGAGCTAAAAACCATCTCTTCCAGATTCCGGGTGCCCAGAATAGCAGAGAAGGGACCGTCGAGGTTGAGGTCGAGGTTGTGTTAATTACACTTCCAACAATGATGCCTGCTTTTCCACCTGACCGATCCTTGGATTACGGGTAGACCGGAGGAAATGGTGAGTGCCTCGAGAAAAGTGCGTGGGTTTGGGAACATTGCCAGTATTTTCCCCGTTGTATTTGAGCTTCGGACTCGCAGGACTATTAGTAACCCTACGTTAGGGGGTCCGTATTACCCGACATATCTATTTTTGGATCAGGCCAATGATATTGCTCCTTGCCCAGTTGAACCCACATTCACCCCCGCCCGCTGCCGCACTCCTCATGGACCACCCGTAAACGCTGCGCATCGTCCACGTTCACCGACTGCCCCTACGACGTAACCTGCGACTGCGTATGAGACTCGAGAGACTCGACCCCCTGCCGACTAACAAGTACTCGACTCAACGCTGCTGCCACGCGCGGCGCGACTAGCGCGACTGTCGAGATACTTTTCTCTGCCGCTATGCGCCTTATTCCCCGCCGGTCCCCGCTTTACACGTTCATCGCCGCCATTACGCGATAACTGAGTGCAATTCCCGGCCCTCATGCCGTGATGCGCTGGCGTCGTCCGCAGAGAGACGACCTCGTCATCCACTCGGACACATCCGTCTCGCAAGGCGCTTTATGCGTGGCACCGGTGGCGCGCCTCGTTCGCAGAAAAAGCGCGCGTACCTACATGGCGTATGTGTGCAATTGAAACATCTCCTGAAGGGGCGCGGGAGAGATGCAACACTGCTTGGACCCTGCGATAGAATATCGAAGCAGGAGTAGAAGGGTACATTGCGTGTCACATTCCAGCACAATGTGCTGGATTTGTGACATACGGAATAACGACAACATATGACCGCGCATCCGGACTATCAAGCGGTTTGCACAAGGGCTACAGCAGATAGGCAGCAATGTGTCGTTGGTACCTTGTAATGGGTCCTTGGAACGCCTCCGCCAGAGGCGACGACTGTACTACCTGGCAGAGCTTTGCCTTCTTCAGCACTGCGCCAGCAGCAATAACGAGCTGACGGCAAGTGCATTTCACGGAAGCACGGATGATAGCACCTACCAGCCCGCTCGGCAGCCCCGCACACACCGACGACCGACGACAAGCACTTTTGGCGACATAGCTCACGCGTATTTGCCCATTCCAAACCAACTCCTCGGAGGCACCTGCTCGCGTCGATATACGAGACACCCACTGACACTGCAGCCCTGGCGTACCAAGCGGTATCACTCGCAAGAGCTACCGCGCAAAGACACGGCGCATGCGTCCTGCTCGCGCTACGCGCCGCGGCTAGACGCTTCCGCTGGAACAGCTGAGACTGGAGACGGCGCGCGTGTGCTATGCTAGTGCTACGCCGTGTGCTCTGCCTCTACCGTCGTGGCTACATCCACGCCCCCTCGTGCACTCGCCGACATGCAAGAGTGCTAGCGCAATACCTATCGCACCGGCGACAGGCAGCAGACGCGCGAACGCGCGTCGAGACCCTTCTATGGATGCACAACGCCGTCGGCGCGATCATACAGGCATGCAGCCACACTCCCCCTATTCGGGAGCCGGCTTTCTGGACACACGCTCGTTGAATCACGCTCTCGCACGACGCTAACATTTACCTTTCCCTAAAACTGATGGCTTTTCGGTGCTTAAAACTCGTTGCTGGACATCTACTCATGCATCTACTTACGTTTATGCCGGCACTTCTAGACAGCGTGCATGCTCGCCACCCTCTGTTCCCTGTCGACTTTTTCCCTTTCCCTCCCATTTGTATTCCTCCCTGCGTGCCGCGACCTTCGCAATGCCCTTTATCCGTTGTGCGTTTCGCGCCTCACGCGTCTATCCCAGCCGTTATACGATGCCGAGCACAAATTCGCGATTTGCGGCCTCCCCGTCGTCCACTCTGCGAGAGACACAACCGCTGCGGAAGGTGCAGGATACACCGCGCGGCCGGCGCACTTCATTGGAAGATACACGCGTTTTTCTATTACGAGCATCCCAGAGCCGGCTCTCTGGGGGTACACTCGTCGAACGGTGCACGCGCGTGCCACCATTGCGTGTCTTGTACGTGTTTTTTTTTAAAAAAAACTCATTTCCCAGTGGAATGTGCTTTCCAGCTCCAGCTTCTCCTGTACTCCGTATACGGACTGTGCTCTGTCCTGCTATGTATGTTTCTGTATACAGCAATTTATTTACCAGCGACTGTATCAATAGGACTGCAAGTTGAATTGACCCGGACGCGTGCCCGGGGAGTGTCCAGGGGTAACTACGTTGCATTTTATGTACCTGCCTTCCTCTTTGCTCTATTCCTCTTTTCCGAAAATTTGCAAGGTGAGCAAACGAGCTGAGCAACAGCCTGACTACGAAGCAGGCTTGCAGAGATAGCTAGTAGAGTTATAACGTTGGACTGACTGCCGGACGGCTGATGACTCTGATTACCGGATGCGGAGCTACTGGGATGATACGCAGCGGAGGGGCCGGGCCACAATTGCTCCTTGCCCAGAACCCAGCACCACCATCGAGCGCCATCCGCTGTAGGATGAGTACTGCGCCTGCCCGCTCCCCCCGCCCGCAGTCGCAACCCGCACAGACCACCCGCAAACGCCGCGCATCGTCCGCCTTCACCGACTGCCCCGACGAAGTCACCCGCAAGCGCATGAGGGACATCAACATCGACCCCGACGTGCACCCACCCGACCCCAATCTGGGCCTCGCAGACGACGTCGCCCAGGAGCTGCAGTGCGCCTGCTGCTCCGAGCTCGTCTACCGGCCTGTCCTCGTCATCCCCTGCCAGCACTTCTTCTGCGGGAGGTGCGTGTGTGTACCCCATCTGGCTGTGTGCCCTGCTGACTACGTCCCCTTCTTCCCTCTTCTTGTGCGCTGCAGCTGCTGTCTGCTCTGGATTCGGGTAAGCCGCATCCTGATTGCATATCGCACTGCCGCGGGTGTGTACGGTGCAGCTGCTGACGCGTTGTGTCGGTGTAGAACGGGGGCACGAGCTGCCCGGCGTGCCGCGGCGCCGCGACCGTTGCAATGCCTTTCCGCGCGCTGCAGCCGCTCATTGATGCTCTCTTGCGTCGGGCACCGCAGCGGGCCCGCGCGCTGCGCGAGCGCGAGCAGGCGGACGAAGTGTACAAGGCCGGCCAGACTATCCGGGTGAGTCCCTATGCCATGTGCACGCGGCGCCATTGTTAAATAATTTGATGCGCCTCCGTCCTTTGTGTTGATTCATGAAAGATTCCTCCCCCCCGCGAGGTGTCGCCGCCTCCGGACGTGAACCGCAGCACGGAATATGTGCACCCGTGCCCGCACTGCCTCCCGAACAACCCGTACGACTGGCGCTGCCCGGAGCCGATCCCGGACCCCACGAACGACCTGGAGCACGCGTGGCACGTCGACGACGGCACGCCGCCCGGGCACGGGCACTGCGGCAACTGGTGCGTATCGCCCGCGCCGTGCCTAGCAATTGATTACGAAAGACTGACATCGTCACCGACACAGCGAGAACCTGCTGGCGCTGCGCGCGCCGACGACGACGCGCTGCGACCTGTGCCTCGTGTCGTTCTGCGGCGTCGGCGTGCAGGAGCGCTGCATCGCGCTGCCGATCATGGCCCAGCACCCGCACAACATGGGCAATCTCCCGGACATGATCCAGTCCGCGGACGTGTACGACTGCTTCGACGGGAACACGGTCGAGGTGGAGCTCATGCTCGAGTACCTCGAGGCGCACAGCATGTCGCCGCGCCACATATACCGCGAGGTGCGTATACCCACCGACTCCGGCTCGTCCGTGCGAGGTGCTATTGCTGACTTTGCTCCCGCTTTGCCGCCGCCTCCGCCTCCAGATCGTACAATGGGTGCAGAAGCTCCCGCGCGGGTTCGGCACCCTGATCGACCTCGAGCTGTTCAGCGACATCCACGCGGTCGCGCCCGGAATCGAGCTCAACCCCGACGCGCCGAGGAACCGCGCGTGCCGCCTGTGCGCCGCTGAGATCTTCCTGTGGGGCCTTAAGGAGTGGTGGCTGCGCGAGCGCGAGAAGGGCGGCCCTGACGCGCCCAACAACACGCGTCGAGACTGCCCCGATGCTGCAACATGCACGCGCTATAGAGACGATACTGGTACGTGCTGTGCTACTCTTCCGCTCGTGTCCGTTCCTGCATGCTTATTTTCGTACTACCTTTTTCTTATTGTGTGGACGACGACAGCGCACGCCCGAGAATGTGAGCCTTCCTGCCTTTGTCCCTTGCACTACTTGCTAACTGGCTGGCTTTATGTATGCACAGTCAATCACCTCTTCTACACGCGCGCATTCTCCGACGACGGCGACGAGCCCTCCGAGCCGCCTGAGCAGGCACCCGCGCCCCCACGGGCAGCCCCGCTCGTGCCAACGCGGCCTGCGACGCCCATCCCCGCGGCGCTTACGTTCTTCGACCCGCCTGTGCCGCCCGCGCACATACCCATCGCGAGCTCGTCGTCTGCGACCTCGATCTCCTTCCTCCTTAACCCCGACCAGGACATGGGTCCGGTGTCGCCGCCCGAATTCCGCTCGCCCACCCCGGACACACGGCGCGCGGCGCACACTGGCAATGGCATGGACGAGGGCGGCGCGACGCTGCTGGGCTAGGCGCTGTGTGCATACCTGCTCTTTTTTGTTTGTTGTTTCTATATCCTCACACTTGTATTTATATCGGCTCGGCAAGACGAAATTTCATTTGTGCTATGGTGTTCATTCATTTTGTAAGTTATTGATAATCCCAGGGTAGGTAACTAGGTAAGTAGGTAGAAAAAACGAAGAAAAGAAGCAGTAAAATACAGTAGCATAGTGGGTACACCCGTGTAAAATATAACAGAGAAAAATACACCTTTTACAGGCTGAATGGCGGGGTCACTTGGACAGCGCCATGGCGCCGATCATGCCAAACGACATCCCAGCATTCACCGGCGCGATCGCGCGCGCGTCCTTCTCCTTCTCCGCGCGCTTCTTCTCCTTTGCGAACGACGCCGCCCACGCGCTGTCCGACTCGGACGCGTCCTCGCTCTCGAGAGTCGCCTTCTTCTTCGGCCGCGTCAGGAAGCGCGCGAACGACGACGACGTGCTCCCTGCGCTCTTCATCATCGGGCTCGTCAAGCCCCCGCCACCGCCACCGCCACCGCCATCTGCCGACGCGGACGCGGACAAGGCGACCGCGAGCCCCGGCGGCGCAGGGATCGGCGGTACCTGTCGGCGTGGGGTCGTGTACTCGCCGTCGCTGGCCGCCGCCGCCGCGCCCCCGGACGCGGACGCAGCCGCCCATCCGCGTGCCGCCGCGCGCGCAGGGTACTCCCCGTCCCCGGCGCGCGCAGAGAGCACCTGGTACTCGTCGTCCGTCGTCGGCGCGTCGCTCTCGTCGTACGTTCCACGCCGCGCGCGCGGGAGCGCGCCGTCGCTCGCGGAGGTTACGAATGGCGGCGCGGCGGCGGTGACGGGGGCGAGGCTGCCGGCTGCGGGAGGGCCCATCGCGCTGTCGCCGCCCGCGGGCGTCGACTCGTGGCGGCGCACGCGCAGGGGCGGCATGCCATTGCCGCTGCCGGACGCGGGCAGCCACGCGGCGGCGTGCGGGTCTTGCGCCGCCGGGCGGAGATTCGGGTTCGCGTCGGGCTCGACCCTGGCGCCCGCTGCCTGCGAGCGTGCGAGCGGCGCACTGTGCTCGGACATATCGCCAATGCTCTTCTTCGTGGGTATTTGATTCTGGTGCGGCGTCGCCGGCGCGTCCATCTCCGAGTCGTCTTCGGGCTCGCCGCCGCGCGTATCTTTAATAGAAGGGGGTGACAAGGGTGCGAGTTAATAATTTAGTCACATATCAGATGATGTGTCCGATGTGGTGCACACACAACAGAGGAAAACAAGAGAGAGAGGAGGGGAGAGCACACACGACAGCAGCATACACGGGAAGGGAGAACGGCCAGCCAGCCTCCTACTTACTATATCCAGAACTACTCGCACCGCTGTCCGTCATAGAACGCCACTTCGCGTCCGACGTCCCGCGCGGCCGCGATAAATATTTATTAGAGGACCCGCTGCCACCGCCATTCATCCCGCCGCTGTCCTGGCTCTCCAACTGGTGGCGCGAGCTGGTGCCCGTCCCGTTGTTTTCCTTGTTCGAGTGGCGTGGCGGGCGTTTTTGCGTATACGACTGCAAAAATGAACGGGAGTTAGTCATCATGCAAAAACCGACAAAAAAAGGCCCGGGAGATCGCGCGTACCATGACAGTCTTCAAGGCGCTGTTCGAGTTATAAATGGCCGATCAGCGACCACCGAAGCACACCGAGCAAGCTCCAACTTACCGGATTTGGAGGCTGCGCGAACTGCACAGCGTGGCGACCTCGTACACGCCCACCGACGTCGAGTTCGACAGCGAGCGGTGCATCGCGTGCTTCACCAGCGACTCAAGGTGGCCGAGGCGGTAGTTCGTCGCAAGGATCAACAGCTGGCTGAGCACCGCGGGCGTGTGCTGCAGCGGCGTAATCAGCGCCAGCGCGTAGAAATACTGCAGCAGCGCCAGCGTCACTGCATACGTCTCGGAGAGGTAAAACGCACGCGGCGTCAGCCGCGGGTCGACGCGCGGCTCCGGGATTCCCTCGCTCGCGACCTCAGGCAGCGGGATGTGCATCGTCGACGGCGGCAGCCCCTCGAGCGTCGTCGTCGCCTTGTTCAGGAACTGCTTCCGCTGCTCCTTGAACCACGGCCAGCGCTCCTCCAGAATCTTCCGCGAGCACTGGATGCGCTGCCCGTCGTCGCACACCACCTCGAAATCGGTCAGCACGCGCTCCTCGAGTGCTGCGAGCCCGAGCTCCTGCATCCGCACGTCCAGTTTTAGCGGTGGGGGCTTATAAATCCCGAACGCTTCCAGGTCGACGACAGCGACGTGGTCCCAGCTCAGCAGCCGGCGATTATAGTCGTCTACGAGGTTGCCGTGCCGGTTTCCAAAGATGAGGAACTTGTTCGCGTCAGGCCAGAGACAGCCCCGGAACCACGATCCCGTCTCGATTGCCTTGCCTGGATCAATGCGCGACCAGGTCATGCTGGAGAGATCGAGGACCCAGATAGAAAATGATTGATAGCTATGCGCGAGATATGTGCCGGCGATGATCAAATGTGATCCCAAAACAGCGCCAGTAGGGAAGCGCAGGCCCGGCGGACATGTAGTGCCCGACATTGAAGCAGAGCGATCTTGAATGGTGAAGTCGGCATCTGGGAGCGGCGAAAAGACCTCGAGCTCTCGCTTCACATCAGTAAACTGCGAAATGGTGAGCGCTCCCATCAGTGACTTGACAGTGGTTACGCACATTGTAATTGCTGTACAGATAGATATCGCTGGGATCATCTTCCGTGGGCGCCACGGAATAAGGGAGGTGGATCAGAGTTTCTGACGGGGTCGCATCGGCGAACGTAGTTTTGGAATAGGGGAAGCGACTGCCGACTGGACCTAGCGAGGACGCCGCCTGCAGATCGGCGAGCGGCGAGCGGACGGTGGTATCGGAGCACACTGCGACGCTGCGATAGGTGCCGCAATGTCGCGGATAGTCCCGCCGCTGGATCCACTGCTTGGATGCAAGGTCGAAGACGCACACGTCGTCCAGCCATGTGTTGAAGAAATCCTGGCCGCCGATTATGAATAGCCTGTCGGCTGTCACGGAGGACAGATGCGCGTAGCGGGCGCGGGGCAGAAACTGATCGGGCTCGGGAGATGGAGGTGGCAGCGGTAGCCAGTGGCCAGAGGCAATGTCGTAGAAGCGCACGTCGTTGAGTACACAGAGCTCTTCGGGATTATTAGACTCTGGCTGGTTGCTCATGCCCCCAAAAACGATGAGATGGCCGTTCCCTGATATGTGGATCCTTCAGCACACTATCATTTTGAGAGAAATTGGAACGCACAGGAGTCTGCGCTGTGGAAGTATCGCGGGCGGGGGATGTCGTCTTCGGGGGATGCTGGTATGCGTTCCCAGACAAAACTCTCCAGGTCGAATACGAAGAGGTCCGACACCATCCTGCGCTCCGTGACCAGTCTTCCGCCCTGCGTCGCAGATCGGCACAGCGGCCATGAAAGCAACATACATCTCACTCACGAAAAGATACATTTTTGAGCCGACGACGGTCGTCGAGGCGCCCTATACGAGGATGATAAATAGCAAAATTTGGCCGAAAGCAGTGGACATACGACGAGTTTTGCGGGCACATCGCCGGTGGTCTTCCTGCAGAACGTCGTCAGATCATAGATGGAGTGCAGCATTGGCAGGCAAGCCGGGAGCGAGGAGGAGATGGAGAGCCGTGAACAAGAACCCAATTACCACCAACAATGTTCAATCAAGCTAGGCACGGCCATCCCCGGGCGGCCCTCCATTTGGCAAGTCGACGGCCGTCCGCGTGGCACATGTCAGGGGTGTCCAGAATGGGCACGAAGGAAGGAATGCGCGTTGATTCGACGAAGATCTAAGCTACGGTACAGGGAACTAAATACTGTGGTATAGACAGTAACTAAGTTCATGAACATATAAGGAAGAATAAGAATAAGGAATGGAAGGAAATAAGTGAAGTATGAAGGGACAAGGTTGGGCGTTGCATGTGAGTAATCGCAGTCGAGAGGCGGAGAAAGTCGAAGTCGGATAGTGAGAGGGCGAGTTGGTTGAGAACGAGACTATGAGGGCGCGGAGCGCGGCGGTGACTGCGGTGGGAGGTGTCGGCAGGCCGTGAAGGGACTGCAACAAATGGAAAAGCTCGATATATGCATTGACAGGCCGCGGAGAGAAAACCGCGAGTCATCGTTGGTGAGGAGGTTGCCGTGGGTAGCGGCAGCGGAAATTTTGAATATAAAGAGTATGGGGTGAGGGACGCCGGGATGGAAAAATGGGGAAGAGGCGGAATGAGGATGACGGAAGGTGGTTTAATATCTCCTTCTTACGAGGGAGTACGGAGCCTACGGTAAAGTCAGGTGGCAGGGAACTAGAAGGGCAGCGACCGAGATCGTAAACCGGGTCGGGAGTCGGACTGGACATAAGTAAAACAGGACAAAGCGAAGTTCAAGCAGGGTGTCGAGGTCGCATGAAAACAAGCCAGGACGGAAAACAAGGTGTGAGCGAAGACCGAGGCCATTCCCACAGGATATAGAACGAGCGCAGAGGGCAGGTACCTGGTTCAAGGACACTGATGAGACCGGAGCCGTCAGGTTGTGAAGAAACTGGATGCGAGAGCGAAAGGATGGAAAATAGCATTTGAGCGAGAGATCAAGGTATAGTAAAGGTTAAAGGCGGGCGGGGCCTGGCTAGGGCGACGATTTGTTAGAGCAAGACGTGACAAAGTGATTAGCTTGACCGCAATAGAGGCAGAGCCGTTCGTTTTGACGACGATCCTTTTCCTGGGTGGGCGGCGTATTGAATCGATTTCCATGGGTACGACGTCTGGGTTGTGAGGGTCGAGAGGAGCCACGATGCTGGCGTTAACGAGATAGTCTGAAGGATTTCTGAGAACAGAAGGTGTCGGTACAGTGGGACGGTGGACAAAGAGGTTGTCGGTCGAATATTCGGACGTCCTAGGGGAGCTCGGAGGGACGACATTGGCGAAACGCGGGGAGGCGGTGTCGAGAGATAGAAATGGAATTTGTTGTCAATGTCGATGCCAACTCTGGAATATCTCTTGAAGTTCTGCAAGAAATAACAACCCTTTCGATTGCAGAGCATAATCTTCCAGGCGTCCTCGAATCGATCATAGTATTCCTGGATCTTGGTCTGTTCGGTCCAGTCCAACTCGGCGAGGATCTCGATGCACCGATTGGTGAACTGGGGTGAACTGGGAAAAATCTTCGGGGAGGGACTGGTCGAAGTTGTTAGCCATGGTGCTAGTTGTCGACAGTAATGAGCACGGACAGAGGGAAGCTAGCGGCGTCGGTCGAATCAAAATGTTGCGGGCAAGGAGTCAGGACGAAGCAAAGGTGACGCGACGTCCACGCTCGTCTCTCGCACTGCTCCGCACAAACAAAAACCACGAGCTCCTGAGGTTGGGCTGCGCCCGTGCGATAGCTCGGGCGGGAACACGGAGCGCGAGGCCGCTGGGTGGGCGGGCCTAACGCTCTG